>VURO01020389.1:0-15653 GCA_015108175.1 Pelvicachromis taeniatus
CGATGGTCCTTTTGATAGAATAAAATCCGTTGGGCATCTTTCCTGACCTTCAGACAATAATTCTAATAGGTAAAGATCCAAATGGGACAACAAAGAAAAAAAGAAAAAAAAGAAATACTCTCAATGAATAATAAATCATACACTAAGCTAGTAGCTAAGCTATCTGTGCTGCTAACAAAAACTAAACAATCTTTTTGTCTTTGAACAAACTATAACAAATTACTGCACAATACATTGTGTCTTAATTATTACTAAGCTGTTTTTGTTTGTTGCTATAATTTGCTAGTGACAAGAGAAATGCTAAAATTTGAGTGATTTATGCACCTCTAAAACATCTATAAAAATCATATTATTTGTATTTCAAGATTCCAACATTTAATTTGATGATTTGACCGTCATGTCATAGGATAAACATATGTGACTTCCTTACTTAACGCTCAATACTTAATGAACTTAGTTGAAAGACTTCTATAAACAGAAGCAAGTAACTTATCTCCCGTTGAAGTTAAATTCATCAGGTCTGCTGAATATTGTTTAACCCAGTATCATGGTAAAGCTTTCACGCTCATGCGTGAAATTGACATGCATGCTTAAATTGCAGTAAGTTATATTAAGCTGCAGTATCAGCAAGATATTTTATTTCAAGCCAACATGAGAACAAATATTTAAAGAGACATTATTAGTCAGTAGTGACTTGTCGTCTTTAAATATATTATCTCCCCCTGCTGGTACTGCAAGTTAAGTATGCATGTCCATTTCACTCTTATGGGGAGCAAAGCATGACATCCACACAGTAAACCAGCATGTCTATTACACACTTTGCTTAATGTGACTTTCATCTGTGTGGGTATCTCTGGAAACGTATAAATCCTGTTCTGTTTATAGACTATACTATAAACAAAAACTTGCCCCAAAGCCATTTTTTGTACCTGCAGCACTTAAAAAAAAAATCTTCATTCCATATTTAGTGGCGAACTCAAATTCTGTAATGGTCTAAAAATTGTTAACTGTTATGTTATGTACGGGTGTTGTAGGCTGAACATGACACTTGAAAGATTTACAGGCGAATGATGAAATGGATATAATATATATAAAAGTCAAAAGAACTGAATTTGTGATGCATCGTCTTTTAAAACACACAGATACTAATGATTGCTGTATGTGTGATGATGTTTGTTATATATAGCAGTTTCTTTTTTATTTATAATGGAGGGGGATTAAGGTTTCTGATTTGTCCACAGAAAACAGGATACAGAGAATAAAAATACGTGTCCTGAATTAGAAGTGTTGCTGTCCGCTTTATGTTGTCTTAGGGCTTGAGCTGTGCATTTAACAGCAGTAACAGTTCTGATTCATGGAAAAGTTTTTTCTTGCCCCAAACTAAACAATTATTTGTGCCATGGTTATATATTTCCATTAAATATGTCACTACAGCTATGGTAGGCATATAGAATGAAAACCAATGTTAGACATGCTCAAAGTATGTTTTAAATATTTTATTTAATTCATGCAAAAGCTAAAAGTTGGCTTCCGAATGTTATACTGCATTTTTGTAAGTTATAAGATGGACATGGGCATGCAGGGAAGATTTCAAGGTATTTACAACTGAAAGCTTATGTAGGAATCAAGCCCACTATATATAATATTTGACCTGTTGAATGCAAATCCAATTATAATTTTAAGTTAACATTGTCATGGTACTGGGTTTATTTTTTCTTTTTCTAGTACTTTACATATGAGACGCAGGTATGCCAGTAAACATGACAAAGCAAAGCAGCGTCGCATACTCTGGTTTTGTTGCCAGCACATGTTCATATTCTTTTCTTGTAAATCGCCAGCTAGCAGCCCCTTCCAGATAACATCAGGCACATCATTAAAGCCGTTATGGTTGATCGAGGAGTAATGTGTAGTCTGTCAAGTCTTTCATATCAAGCAGAAAAAAGGGTGAGATTTTATGACTCTATACATGCCTAATCTGAGTCAGTAATCATCATAACAGGGGGAAAAATCTGTAGTGTGAGCCAAAAAATATACTTCAGCAGCATTATGGGAAGAGAAGCTCTATCACTTTAACTCTAAGAGTTAAAGTTTTTACCACTTCGTTGGACCTGCACCTCACATGTCACTTTTACTGGCCCATAAACTGCAGCAGTTGATCATGTAGAAACTGCTTCCTTCCCTTTTCACCAAATTTTATGGAGAGGATCCTGCCTGCCTACTTCTCCTGGGTTCTTCCACACTTGGCTCACTTTGATGAGACCTTGTACTGTCTCTTGGCCTCCCGAGACAGCGCTTCCATCTTTGTCAGGCCAGGAGCTTTCTCTCTGGCAAAGCTGTGGTAAAAAATTAAACTGTAATAGATTTTGTCTAAAGGTCTGAAAGAGAGTAAACTAATCACAGCCCATGGGGGGTCACACAAAGACATTTACACTCTAAGACATCATGAAGAGGTCCTTTATCATTACAGATAAAGCAGTGCATAGTGTACATAGATACACTACTGTAATGAAGGGGGGATTTAGAAAAGATTAAGAGCTTAAAACTTCAATGTTTCCAACAAGTGTGTCCATTTAAATTAGGTCAGTGGTATTTTAAGGATTATATCAAAATGACAAGTGTTAATTTCCTCTCAGGGTTTAAAAGTCTGACTCAACCAATGCTGTTCTTATTTAGTTTCCCAGGTACATTTTGTGTGGATTATTATTTAGTGTGGTTGCTTTTTTTCATCTTTATTTTTATGTTCATTATTCTTAAATACAGTAACCCATTAAAGCAAATGATCGGAGTCACGTGAGGACATGGGAACATGAGAGGTAGTCACGAGAGGAAGGAAGCTCGCACAAGGAGACTGGAAGAAGTCCAACTTAATTAACACAAACTGAAAGAGGAGCTTGACAGCCAGATGCCAATACATGATAAATAATGTTTTGAAAAGTTTAAACCAGAACAGTTTTACAAAATAATTGAAAGGCTAAAAATTCAGACAATTACCATAAAACTCTAAAAAACATCTTCCATACACAATAAACATCCCCTTTTATGTTTATTATTGTCTTAATTTCCTTATGCATAAGCTTCACCAAGGTGCTGGAAACACTCATCAGGTATATAGTCCATATTGACATGAGAGCATCACATGGTTGGTGCAGATTTGTTGGCTGCACATCCATGATGAAAATATCCTTTTTCTTTATCAGAGCTGACAATCATCAGACCAGGTAACGCGCTTCTTTTGTCCATTTTTGGTGAGCCTGTGCAAATTGTAGCCTCAGTTTCCTGTTCTTAGCTGACAGGAGTGTCACTTGCTGTGGTCTTCTGTTGTAGCCCATCTCCTTCAGGGCGTGTATTGTGCATACCTTGGTTGTAACAAGTGGTTATTTGAGTTACAGTAGCCTTCCTAACATCTCAAACTAGTCTTGTGATTTTCTTGTGACCTCTGCAAGGCATTTTCTCCAGGAGAACTGCCACTCGCTGGATAGTTTCTCTATATTTTTATACCATTTACTGTAAACTGTAGAGATGGTTGTGTGTAAAAATCCCAGTAGATCACTAGCTTCTGAAATAGTTAGACAACATCATCTGACACAAATAACCATGCCATATTCAAACTCTCTTAAATCACCTTTCTTACCCAATTTTCTGATGCTCGGTTTCAAATTCAGCAGGATATCATGATCTTGTCTACATCCCTAAATGTATTGAGTTTTTGCCATGTTATTGGCAGACAAGCCAGCTGAACAGATGGGCCTAAAAAAGTAGCCAGTGAGGACATCATGGTGGACAACCTCCTTCAGTGACTGTTATATTAATATCTTCAGTTGACTGCTACTTACAGCTGTGTTGATATATAAATATGATATATATGAAACAGATTTAGCTTTTATGCCTTAAAATGTTGATCAGTGGTCAGCTTGACACACAAACACTTAATACCTGAATCCTTAAAAACAAACCACAAAGGCAAGAGCCAGCATTTTCCCCCATAAAAAAGACATGGGAATAATGTGACTGTGAACTGGACCACACGCAGAGGTCTACAGACATATCTGAAGCCAAGTAAATATAGTGATGCCACTGCAAACTGAACAGTTTCTGCATGCACAGATGTGTGAAACTTTAACTCTGTAGAACTGAAGTATTACATGAAGTTCCTTATGAAGTAAAAATAAGTTGGGCAAGAAGTTTCATGCTGTTCATGAGTTTAGTGACACTGTACACGGTGTCAGATCAGGTTTCCAGAAATCTTCCCTGTTTTAATTGGATCAGAGCCAGCCATTTTTCTGTTTTACTATAGCAGTACATACATAAGTAGATTATTTCAATTATACAGTCTGATTACTAATTAAGGTTGTGTTGCGTGTGGTCTTTGTTCATAATCATTTGATAATCCGCAGGAATTTACAGCATAATACCCAAATGTCAACTTCAATCAGCTTCATAGCAACAACAATAAACAGGTTTCATGAAAAGCCTACACATACAGTAAACAGCATAATAACAGCTAAATAATATGGCGATGGTAAATATGATTTAACTCTAGTCATAGGAATAATTCATCCAAGTTAATTAAACTTGATTCCCAACAGCATTGTTGTTAAAACTAATTAAATGTAGGGCTAACCGGCATTTTCCAAGTCCTCAAGAGATTCATTTATATAAAGTGGCAATTACAGGGAGTGGTCAGATTAAAAGAGCTTTGAAGTTTTACCTCAGTTTTACCTTTGACAAGGCCTTAATGGTAAAATGTTAGTTGTCTATCTTGTGTTTAAAAGTTTTCAGCTCAGTTTGTAAAGTTTGCTTGTATTCTGGTGGCTGTATTCATTTTGGTTTGTCAGCAATACTGTGCATCAAGCAGCACTGCTCCTGTAATGGCTTAATCTGTGGATTCCCATTCTGAGTGAGCCTTTGTGTTTGCTTTGAACAGCAAACCACTGTTTATCTACAATACATCCCAGCATTTCACACACTATGATCAAATGGAGCTTTACAGCACGCTGTAAAAAAATGTCTGCTTATCATGAAATTACACTGATGCATCATTTGTCTCTCTTTTCAGGCAGATAATACTTTAAAATTGTCATGGTGGAATTCAAGATGCCCAGATTTTTGTCTCGGCCTGGCTATCAAAGAAAATCATGCAAAAATGTAATGTGCTTTTTAGAGGGGGATGCATCTTCTTTGTATTGAAGCCATATTTTATAATGTGATAAATAATACATCATGTACTTGCTCTCCACATCATGTACTACCTGCATTAAGGAATGGGCATTTTAAAAATTCAACAATAAAGGATAAATTAAGCATTTTGTTATATAGTTTATTGACAGAAGAGTCTCACAGTGAGCTGCAAAGACTTGAAGCAGGAGAAACCACTAGGATGTTGTTTGCTTGATTGTTTTTTTTTTGGGTCTCAGTTCAGGTGGCTGTCCTGTTGGAAGTGGAGAGAGTAGCCAGTGGAAGTCAGAGTTAATGTGGCGTTAGGAGACTAAGTGTACTGACTAAGTGTAAGGGTTCCATAGAGAAACCGGAGCAGTAAAGGGTGCACAGGCAGGTGAGTATGGCTGGTAAGTCTCCTCAGTTTCCTTCTTGGAAAATGCAAACCAGTTCAAAAATCTCAGGAATGACCTCCGCAGGAGGGAGGAGGGCCCCGGGGCAGACCCAGGACACGCTGGAGAGATTATATCTCTCGGCTGGCCTGGGAACGCCTTGGTGTTCCCCCGGATGAGCTGGAGGAGGTGGCTGGGGAGAGGGAGGTCTGGGATTCTCTGCTTGGGCTGCTGCCCCCGCGACCCGGCCCCGGATAAGCGGTAGAAGATGGATGGATGGATGGATGGATGGACCTCCGCAGGAAGAAAAGTGTCAACACAAGTAAATAAGAAAAATATTCGCTAAACTGACTGGGGACTTAGATCAGCCTGATTGTCACACTGATTGCCAACCGTCTGGCAGCAAGTTGAGGCCTAAGCTGATGCTTAAAAGAATTTACAGATGAGACGCAGGTATGCCAGGTGAGGAGAAGGAACTGAAAAAGCTCTGCGGAGGACCACCCATGCCCACTTGGGAGAGGAGACCACCCCAAAACCATGACTATTACTCCAAGTCTTGAAACTTCTAAATTAGAACAGATGTAAGCACTGATGCCTGCAACTGGAAATCACAGATCAATGTTATGTGACATCAGAATCAGAATACTTTATTATTCCCAGGGGAAATATTGTTTTGTTGCAGAAGCTCAATTAAGACAAAAATATGAAGAATAGTAAAAATCTGAAATATTTTCATACTATACATGAAAAATCATGTATAGTATGAAAATATTTCAGATTTTTACAATATTTCTGTGCTTAATTCAAGTGCAGAATGTTAAAATAAACACTTTAAACACAATGTTGAGCAAAAATATGTGCAATATAACAAGTTATGGCAAGTAAAAATAGCCAGGGTATCATTGTCAAGTTTGATGTCCACGCAGGAAGGATTTCCTGTGGAGTTCTGTGGCGCATTGTGGTGGAATGAGTCTTTTCCTGTGACTGTTCAACATATCATGTGGAAGATGTGAAGGATTGTCCAGTATGATCTATAACTCAGAGAGTTAAGCTCCACACCCACAACGTTACTGCCCTTGTGGATCAGTTAATTTATTAGTTTATTAGTCCCCACTGCCCTCAGTCTGCTGTTCCCGAGTGTTCCCTACCACAGTACAGCATAGAGGTTGGTACCAGCCACTACAGACTCATAAAACACCCTGAGCCTCATCTGGCAGATATTTAAAGACCTCAGTAGGAAAAAACGTAGAGCCTTGGCTCTTCTTGTAAAGGGCTTCTGTGTTTTAATGAAGTCCTGTTTATTATCAGTGTGAACATAGAGGTAGGTTCCTGTAAGCATTCACTGTCTCCATACCGTCCCCATGGATGGAATAAAAGGGTCAGCAGTGTCCTAATCCTCCTCATGTTCACAACCAAGAGGTTGGCATATAGCTTATTAACGTACATAGGTGAACACAAATACGGATACAGGAATGAAAGTGATGGTTTCAAAGCAAAAATACATTTGTCAGTCTTTTCTCTTTGATCCCTCTTTAGTCAGGCAGCCAGTCCAGGGAGTGTGTAATTCCTTTTAATAAGCTATATGCTGAGAAGCACAAACAGGAATCAAGGAGCAGAAATCAGCTCCAGCTAGTTTCAGCAGGGGTCACAATACCTGATGCACTTTGAAAACTGGTTTTCCAGCAAGGCCCTCTAATATAGTCAGTGTGTGCATGGTGTGTGTTCAGTTCTGTAGTTCAGAAAAGGAAAGCTGAAACTCTCATACATGGACGTGTTGGGGGTCCAGATCAGCCAGTGCAGCTTTGATTGAGGACTCTTTTGAATCATGCTCCTGGGATGCACCTCATCAAAAGACACTTAAATTCAGAGCTTCTTGGCCCAGAATTTGCCTGTTTAATATGTAGCTGTGAATAAAAGGACTCATTAAATAAACTCAGAGCAAGTTAGGCAAATATTGAATTAGTCTCCTGTATAACCTAAATTTATTTTCTCTTGTTATGGACTAAGTGGTATTTTGGTAGCATTTCAAATGTGGAAGAGGAAGTATAACAAAATTTATGCAAATCAGGAGGTTATGCCGACAATTACCCAAGGGGCTTCTGCAACCAGACTATTGATGTCATCTGTGTGTGACTTCAAAGCACAGTGAGGAGCGCTCATCCTCCTTCAGAGGCATGAGGGTCAGCTTGCTGACAAAACACAGGTTTTCCATTAAGCACAACCAGAGCTGGTGTCACCTACAGCTGGATATTAGGAAAGCAGGACTCCTATTTGTCACAATGCAGCCTGTCGCAGGTCTCACCACACTCAGCTGGCCCAGTACTGTCAGCCATGAGAAAAAAATTAACCCAAAAAGAATAATTGTGGGGAAGAGGTCTGAAATTGGGAATACAGCATGGAGAAAATGGCTTGTGTTTTTTCTTTTTCTTCTTTGGAAGAAAGAGAGTTGTCATGAAAGGCGCCAAGAGACCAAACAAAAGTCTTACAAGACTGAAACTCAGTTCAGCCTAAGGGCATGTGTATACCAGAAAAGCAGAGGTTCATAAGGCATGTTGTCTAACTACATCAGAAGGCAAAAGTGTGCAGCTGTTCAGAGGGGTCGCATTCAAACAAACATACAACAGATAGCATGTTGTTAGGGTGAGAGGGATGACAATTAGAAAATAAGGGAGCACACTTTCAAAGAATCTGGAAGTGACTCATACCACTGTGGCTGTGCTTTTTATGTGAACAACGAGAAATTCAAGATAGCTTCCAATGCAGCCAACTGATTTCAAATAACATATGGCAATAAGATTCAAATGAGATGATACCAAACATTAAGAAAAAACAAAGAAACATTAAAAAATACTATAACATCTGGTTCCTGCCAACCTGTCCCTACATGCAAAGAAAAAGAATCAAAAATGAAAAATAAGTATAAAAAGAAATCTATACATTAACAATATACTGAAGCAGGGAACATAGTGTTAAATGTCAGTAGTGACATTAATTAATAACTGTAGCACATCAATAAAAGCCCAAGTGTTCTTGAAAGCTGTAGAGAGTTTTTTTTTCCTTCAGACATAGTCCAGGATTTTACTTGAGTGCAAGAGGAAGCAGGTTTGTAAAGCTATTGTGATTTTGACAGGGATGAATCTGACTTGAGGTTCAGTCAGATACATTTTTCCCAGCAGTGCAGGCAAACAACATGAAATATTTAACATGACAGTTTGCAGTGAGAGAGCTAGGAACAAGAATCTATACCGTCTACGATTTTGAATGGGTGATGTAAAGATCTGTATATAGTTTTGTTTCTTTTATAGAGGTGCGATGTTAGTGTTTCATTTCTGGGGTTTTTTTTTTTCCATAAGATTGCACCGCATGTTGCTGTGGCAGAGAAATCCAACCCTCCTTTCATTTTTTAATCTGATTGTACTTGCAATCAGATTGGTTGTTCTGCTGTAATTTAGAGTGGAAGATAACAGGCACCAGCACTGGTAGAGTGACTGTTGATTAATTGTTTGGGTGTATTTGACTATTGTTTTAGTCCAAGTTTAGATTTTAAGGCTGATAACAAACTGCGTGTTGGGAGGTTGTCTGTTAGGACAAGTTTAATACCTTTTCTTCCTATTACGACTTTCCTCAAACCAGCTCACATTAGATTTTGGGATGTTAGTTAAAAAATGCAAAAGTACAGTGATGGTTTCCTTCTTTAGAGTATTACAATTTTTTTTGGTTCTGTCTGCCATTAATAAGTTTCACTTTAAAGGGTTAGTAATTAAGATGTTCTCGTTCTCTCGATGTACAAGAGTTTTTATCATCAATCAATTAATATTTTGTTATCTTCAAAGTTTTTCTGTATTCTTTGTTTGCAAATGAATTTTCAAGGTTGTGTCCCAGATCAGACTGTAAAAAGTGAGATTTAAAAAAAAAAAAAATATATATATATAGCTATAAACCTTACTTGTTTGTCAGCTCTTTTCTTTTTACTCTGCTTTTCTTGTGTAGTTGGATCAATAGCAGGTCTTTGGTCTCATTGATGGCAGTCAATGGAATTTCCTATTTTGCAGTAACCTATTTTTTATTGTTTTGAGATGAGGACGGGAATTTACGTTTAATATTATATTCCTCAGCTGGTGAAGAGTTTACACAAATCACATTACGCTGTAGGATGTGGAATACACAAGTTGCTGGAGTGAGCCCAAGGGAACTCACAAAGTCCCATCTTGCCAATGGCATTGAAATTCCCCACACTTTTACAGAGAGACTTTCCTAGATGCTTAAATATCTAAATGTAGTGGTTATTATCCTGTGGGAAAACATAAGCACAGAGCCAAGTGTTTACAAGAATTTAAGAACAAAAGAAGAGGCTGGATGTAAAAAGCTTGCGTCACTTGTACCATATACATTGTTTTGCAAGAGCTCTCTAAATTAGACAGGCAGAGTTTTTGTCACATGTAAAGCCGCAATAGCCGCATTTATTGGGAATTTACCAGGTTGGAATAAACTATGAATATACGGTATATTCTGTCATGTACAATGGATGAATGTAAGCTGATTGTAGATTGTTTTCTTCATGTAGGGAGCATACACATAAACAGGTGCCTGGTAAGGATGTTTATGTAAGGACTCAGACAGGGTGAAATGGAAGACTGTGCATTCGGGCTCTGATGTTACAGTAGGTCAAAATAATGTTGAGAAATGAATACTGTAATAACTGACTGCTCTCCACAGAGTGGGACCCATGCTGCTGCTCAGTGTGTTCCTGCATGCATGTTGTATATTTTTACACAAGTATATGTGGGCTGCCAGTTGCTGTTCATCTTGTAGGAGGCACCATGCCTCTGAAGTGAAGTGGCAGTCAGAGTCGTTTGGGTCAGGGGGGTCAATACACTCATAACCAATTATATGAAACGTTTATTCTCTTGATAACATTAGATGACTCGTGTGACCTTCATTTCAGTTTAATCTTCAGCTTTAACTAACCAAGAATAACGTTTTGAATGATAAGCTGAGCAGTATAGATTAATTCAATTATTCTCTATAGCAATACTCATTAATATATGAAAATGACTCGAGTCTTGAAAATACTGCTGCCTGATTGCATTAATGCCTGAATTTAACATAAGGTTCACCTACAATTCACAACAGTGTGTATGTACAAGCATTTATACTTTTTCAGTATGTTGCCTTGGGCATGTTTATGTGCTGAAACGGACATGCAACTGAATATAGTGGATAAGTTGAAATGAACTGATAACTCTCAGTCCAGAAACACTTGTCATTATTTTCCTGGATATTAGCATAATCTAGGGCAGGTGTCAGTTTCTGCTGAATTCTAAAACAGGTCATGATATTCAAATTCCTCCTCCGCTGCATGTGTAGCCAAAAAATGTTCTCTGTCCAAAGCCCTATGTTTCAGTACGTGTAAAGTATCTGCGTGTGTGGCATGAAACAAAACGGAGCAAACTTACCTGAGTGATCTAAAATTCAATTACTGATCTTTTTGCATCTCATCAATCTTACTCTGCTTCTGTTGCAACACCCCTTTATCCCATCTTATCATGCCGCTCTTGCAGGATAAATCAGGAGAGCGAAATGGCTTGTGAGGGTTAAGTTTGACTTTTTTTTTTAAACATGGGTTACACTGGCTGACCAGTGATATTGGTGTGACTTTATAAAACATAAAACATTTTGTTACCTTTATCACACTGAATTAGATGTGAAGTATCACATAGTATGGCAGCAGAGAATCAGGTGAAGTGAACATAACATGCAAGTCAAGGCTAAAAACTGTTTTCTAAATGACTGCATCATCTCATTAAAAAGTGTGGAACAATAGGTCCAAGGGGACTTCATATCTAAAGTGTTCGAGAGGAGATTCAATTAAAGACCTAATACTATGTGAAAAATCTTAGTGCAATCATGGATGGTGACCTCAGGTTCACTGCCCATATAAAGACTCTAACTGAATCAGTTTTTCAGCATCTCAAATAGCTAGACTAATAGATTATGTACCCCAGCAAGATCTAAAGAAGCTCATTTGTGCCTTTATTTCTTGTAGAGTTGACTGCTGCAATGCTCTAAAAAGACTATTAGACAGTCTACAGTTAATGGAGAATACTGCTGCTAAAATTTTAACAAAAAACAGCAAAGAAGAGCTCAACATCTTCCATATCCCTGCACCGGCTTTCAGTAAAATATAAATAGTGTTGCTTATAACTCAATGAATGGTTTGGGCCCGAAAAATATATCTCTGACATATTTAATGAATACAGGTGTAGTAGTAGATCACTAGCACAAACAGCAAACTCTACAAACAGCAAAATCTAAACAATAAACATCAAAACAATACCAATAGTAATCATAATTGCAATTATATTATTTAAATGACAAAATTATTGCTAATTGCAAAGGCGAGGCAGACCTGAAGAAAGACTGAAGAAAGACTGAAGCCAAAAGAGTGAGAAATTATCCACATAGCAATTTCTATCAAAATGCATGGTGATGGCAAAAATAGATGAGCACAGATGGCAAACTGTGTACTTTAGCTTTACACTCAAACTTGTTGCAGTGTTCCATAAAATATAAGCCCTTTTCACCCACAGCACATCAAAATAGTCTGTTTGCGTCAGGCTGTTAGCTCATCTGCTTCACGATGTGACTTTGGCTGACTTTGGTTCCCCTCTAAATTTTCATATGTGCTCGTTTTGACAGACTGCCTTTAAAACCAATGATTTCCCATTAAATAGCCCATATACCCAAAGTACTAAAGAAAAATCAGCAAGTGTCCCTCTCTCCCTTACTTAATCATTCTAACTCTGCTCCCAGCCACTCCATGTTCTTCTAACGGTGCTTTCAATTCTGCCCATATGCTGCTTTTGATTACTGCAACAACCCATTAAACACATACACAAACGAGAACACACACACCAACTGGCATGTAGCTCACAGCTGTTTTTTGTTAGAAATGGATGTGGGAAAAATGGTCACGTCGATGATTTTTCTAGTGAGCCATTTTCATTCATTCAGCTGCACATTGATTAGTTTTTACCTTCAAAAGCAGACCAAATGTAATCAATCAGTTAAAAGTACTGGAAGTGTGCCTCTGCTGGGCCTTGTCTGTAATGTGCTAGTGTGTGATTCATCCCATAAGCATGTGCAATAACCACCACGGTCATCATCATCATCATCATCATCATCATCATCATCATCATCATCACCATCATCATCATCGTCATCATAGCCTTTACTGTCATCATAATTCACATCATCATTATACTTCTGTGTGATTCATTATCCATTATCTACCCAGCTTTATACATACTGTACTAGTTAGAATATGCAATAGTGGCTGAGTCATCTGATTGAGATTTATGGCCAGAGCAGCAATGATTATGACTCCATTACACAGAGATCGGCTGCAGGTACATGTTACATTGACTCTCCACATGTTCACTATGAGCCCATGTTAACAAATGGGCTTCCTTCCAGTCGTACCAACTGTTCATCAACTGCCATTTAGCAACAGGATAACAGATGGTTTGTGTCTGCGCTATGATTCATTACTGTTAAATTGAGGAAATAACATCATATTGTAACTAAATTTTATTTTTAAAAAAGGTATAGTTATATGCAAAAATGCATCAGTAAAGAAAAAAGTTCTTTAGAATGCAGAAGTTGATATAGCTGCCTGCTACTAGCACATCTGCAGCAAGTGAAGTGGGATTATATACTTTTCCAAAAAATTAAATGAACAGATATCAATGTGTGCCCACTGTAGGGTCTGGGCCTCATGATGGTACCAATAATGACACTGACCCTAGCCAAATACAAAACTAGTGAAAAAAGCATCAGAAAACACGAGGAGGAAAAAAAATATCAGTGGCCTCCACCTGTGAAACCATTCCTCTTTTGGGGGTTGTCTCATTATTGCTGCTTAGTGCAGCTTTTGTAAATTTATTAGACACCAAAGAAGCTGAAACCTATTACTAACACTCTCTACTAATTAACTGACCAGATACTTATTAAAGAAGTCTAAAAGTCTTCCCTTAATGTTTCCGAGCAGTGTAATTTCACTCAAAGCAATAAGACAGGGAAACTGCTTGTGATTTTCTTTCTGCTGTTATGCGTTACATCATCATATGAGATCGACACTGGAGAGTTAAAGAAGTGAATGAAAATTCATAAGTGACAAAAACACAATCCCCTCCACTGCAGTAGACTGCTGGTGGCATTCTGACTAGCCTAGGGACCAGAGCACTGGTAGGCAGTCTACTGTCATCTTCCCTCCTTGTGAGACCAGATTAGCTGTAAGTTTAATGTAACAACAGAATATTTGTTCAAAATCTTCAAAATGATTAAATAAACCTTGGTATAAACAAGGAAGTTTCCTATATTTTAACTTAGTAAATTAATAACTCTGTAATAAATTCAGTCTGTCTATGGGTAAACAAAGTGTTGTTATTTCCCCTCATTAAGGTTTGACACAGTAATTAACTTTGTACTTGCGTCATTAATCCAGCATCATTAAACAAACCCTTATCAAATACATTCTTCTGTATAATTGCTCTGATTACATCACACATGCCTTTAACATCTGCACTGGGATGTTTTTGTGCAGCGTGCACAAAGACATGCCTGATAATCAAGTATTCCCAGGTTGGAATCAGCCAGTGTTGAAGAATATCTGGCTCACTGGGACCAATGGGATAAGACTACTATAGGAAGTTCTCACTTCTGTTTCACTACCCAACACCTCACTGTGTGCAATGACAGCATATTTAGGGCTGGCGTTGTTTGATGTGATGTCACTGTTGTGAATTCCCATGAGCGTTGCTAAGAGTATCTTAGTGTTTAGCATGAGTCTCGAGGGGTGTTTGAGCAGCTGCAAATACACAGTCTGCTGGGCTCTTTCTGGTTTGAGGTACCAGTTCCATTAAAACCTGTTTGAGTTCTTCCTAAAACTGTGACTATTGCTGTCGAATACAGGCCCAGCTGTCAGTAACTAGACTTGATGGGTTTGCTGCCAGCCTATATAGGCCAGCTGGGATCAGAGGTTGGCTGACAATATGAAGCTCGGGGTTCAAATAACCACCATTACTGGCAATGTTTAGAAAGAAACACCTTTTTCACAAAACTCCCCTCTTCAGCAATTAGTTATTCAATTTTCCCTGGCTTGGCTCATCGGTCAGGGAGTTAGAAAATCTAAACCGTCTGCCAATACAGTCAGCAAAGTCAACTAACAGCCTGGGGTTGTTTGGCATGTTTCTGTCTTAGAATGTGAACAAAACCTTTTTTTCTTTCTTTTATGTTTTGTTAAATTTTGCAACCCTTACATTGCACCCTGCAGCTAAACTTGTAAAGGAAGTCATAACTACTGAGGGCCACGCTATAAAAGTGGCATTTCTGAGAGATAACTCACATCCCCAAATGACATAGTTGGGGCTTTGATATTCCTTGATAGTCAGCAGTTGCGTTCCCACCTGTTGATAGAATTGTTTAAGCCTGCTATGCGTCCATGGAATCAGTCAAGCACTTGTAAAATGCTTTACAAGTGACCAACAAAAACAGAGACGTAAATGAAACACAAAAACAGGCTGAAGCGCAACAAAAGCTGCAGGACTGAATGCCAGAACTATTGAAGATAAAGTAATCAAAGAAAAATACTGCTTATCCAAGATATGGTTATGGGATGGGTGGATGGATAGCCTTTATAAATAAAACAGAATAGACAGATGAATAAATAAACACATACATAAATATGTAGGTACACATGCAGTGTAACTAAGCCATAAAATAATTTTTTTAGTTAACTTTTAAAAATATAAAATTCTTGAACTTCCCTCGTCTTCTTGAAGGCTTTTAGTGACTCTGAGCAAAAAAAGTTAAAAGTAGCATTACAAAATATTTTAGTTGTACTTTGTGAGGCAACAACAAGAGGCTCTGAATGGCCTACATGATTCATAAACCAAAAGCCTGTGTGAATGGTGCAAGGCCATGCAGTGCCTTATAATTAAAGAGTTTTCAAATAAATTAAAAACTAACTGTTAACCACTAGAAAGCCTTTAAAATAGCCCTAAGTTGTGCCACCCTTCTTTTCTAGGTCAAAACGTGTGCAGAATA
>VURO01020390.1:0-26800 GCA_015108175.1 Pelvicachromis taeniatus
TGGGTCTTCCCCGGGGGCTCCTCCCGGTGGGACATGCCCGGAACACCTCACCCAGGAGGCGCCCAGGAGGCATCCTTATCAGATGAACCACCTCAACTGGCTCCTTTCGATGTGGAGGAGCAGCGGCTCTACTCTGAGCTCCTCCCGGATGGCCGAACTTCTCACCCTATCTCTAAGGGAGAGTCCAGCCACCCTTCGGAGGAAGCCCATTTCCGCCGCTTGTATCGGCGATCTCGTTCTTTCGGTCACTACCCACAGCTCGTGACCATAGGTGAGGGTAGGGATGAAGATCGACCGGTAAATTGAGAGCTTGGCTTTTACACTCAGCTCTCTCTTCACCACAACAGACCGATGCAGCGTCCGCATCACTGCAGCCGCAGCACCGATCCGTCTGTCCATCTCCCGCTCCCTTCTCCCATCACTCGCTCGTTTTTCCCACTGTGTAATAAAAAAATCTTTTTAGGGGACAATAAAAGAACACATTGTGTAAATTGACAGAAACTGGGTTTTGTCTCAGGGGCTAAAAATGTGGTTACACTTCGTCTCACCAACAGCAGAGGAGCTTCATCAGTGTTTCCCACTGAAAGCACAACGCCTGGTGCAAATCTTCCTCAGTTTTTCCTTCCCAGTGTCACCGAGTGTTTGCTCACAGGGGGTCGTGTGCTTGTTGGGGTCTTCTGTGTGTTACTGTAGGGTCTCATAAGGTGCCTTGACGTGACCGTTGTTATATGAATAAAACTGAAATTGAACTGTGAATGTGGTTTCTGTCGTGGCACTGATAGAAGAGGTCATGCGTCTGGTTAGTGTGTGCTAAGCTGCACCGCAGACACATGTTCATCCCAGCTGGACCAGACTGGACCTGTAATTACAGCATGTGCAGCTCAGTAGACGGACAGCCCATAATAAGTGTTTTTGTTTGAACAGTGGGTGTAATGACTGTGTAAGGTGAAGGGTGACGGGTGACAGCTCGTTTTCACTGTTCAGCTTCTGCAGCAGACCAGCACATAAACAACGCGGTCTTTAGGGTCCCGTGTTGGGGTTGTTCCTGCATCATCATCAGTACTGTTGGCCAGTCTGAAGAGTCTGCAGATAACAGGCTAACATGGAGCGTCAGCATAATGGAGGACCGCTACAGCTAACAGTCGATGACGTCTGCAGTAGTTTTAATCATGGCGACGGTTCATTAGCCCTCTGCGAGCGCTCAGACGCCTGCTCTGCAGGGTTTATTTATAACCTGAGTGCTAAGGACAGCAGGATGTCATCATAAACACGTTTCCACCTGTGGTGCGCTCACCTGAGGGCACTTCTGACTGGTGCTGAGCTCTCGGGCTGCCCGCTGAGCTCGTGCCAAAAGGCCAAATGTGTAAATTACAAGAGAATAAAACGTCTGTTTGACACAAACTTGCCATCATTCAAAAAAATAAGTAAATCAAATCTTAAAGAACTGTCATTAAAGTAGTTTAACATTTATATTGTTGTTGTTGATGTTAATTGTACACGATTTATTGAAAATACTGGTTAGCTTAGCTTTGATTGCTTTGTTAGCGATAGCCTGAAAACCAGGAAGTTGTTTTTCTTTGTGCGCCTTCTTCAGTGTGTTTGCAAAAAATACAAAGTTTTGTTTCTTTACTATAACGCAGTTTATACGTTTGTTCTCCATTGTTAAAGTGGCAGCTACGCTAACACTAGCTAGCTTCCACTAGGCTAGTGATAGCTACAAATGGAAAACCACCTAAAGCGCGGCTGCATGTCAGGACAGTATAACTAACCACATGAACATCAGAGCGTAACATACCAGCTGCTTGGAACAGCTGGCTGCAGCTTAGAGGTTAATAAAGTGCTTATTATTATTACCAGCTAACGCTTCTATTTATTTCCGTAGTTCTTCTGCTTTTGATTAATGTGAGCCACCTGATGGGTTATTTCCAGCTACCGTTATGTTTGAGGCGTGCTGTATAAAGGAGGGAGTCCAACCACTTCCTGTTTGAGTTGCTGTAACCAGATGAGGTCACTCACTAT
This sequence comes from Pelvicachromis taeniatus, assembly GCA_015108175.1. Classification (NCBI taxonomy): domain Eukaryota; kingdom Metazoa; phylum Chordata; class Actinopteri; order Cichliformes; family Cichlidae; genus Pelvicachromis; species Pelvicachromis taeniatus. The sequence goes on from VURO01020390.1 coordinate 2,020, forward strand.
GGAAAAATAACCCTTTTCTGTATTTATCACATTCTTAAATAGTAACAAAGGAAGAAAGCAGCTCTGGAGACTACATCGGAGGTGACTTGGCTTGCATTGATGGGCCCGATGGATGAAGGGCCCTTTGGCTGAGCGGTGCGTCCGAGTGGGTTAGCTCCAGACAAATTAGCCGCCCTCACAGACGGAGGCAGCCAGGAGACGGAGTGGCGTGCTGACGTTCCCAGGCCTCTCTGCGCTCGTGTTTCTCACCACGAGTTTCCCACTGGTTTGTCTTCATGTTCCACTGCATGTGCATTAACATGCTAATGACAGCCTGGGAGCGCCAGTGTGAAAAAGTGTGTTTTAGAAACAGAGGAACGAACGAGAGGCGATGACGAGCAGTGAGGAAGAATGGCAGAGAGAAAGCTTGTCATCCTGTGAAATTGCCTTTGTGTGTAGGATGAATGGCTGGACGGGGGGGGGGGCTCTTTCAGCCCACCGCCACGCTGTGCTGACAAGTGAGCATTCGTGGAGAAAGGGGAGACCTCGCCGTCCCGGGCCCGCCGACGAGCCCGCCTTCTTCTGCGGTTGTGCGGCGCTGCCTTTGGAACAGGAAGCACATTGTGTTTAAATCCAAGCGCGTCCGAGAGGCCGGGTTTGCTTTCAGCGCTCAATAACGCTGCATTACTAGACTTTCCTCTGTTAGTAACCTCCTGAGACCTGAACGCGCTCAGGGCATGCACTTTTAATGTCTCCTTGCTATCTGGGCTGACTGGGACCTGATCCATGTAAAAACAAAGAATTACCCGATTTGTATTTTTTTTACCTGATTTTTGTTTCTGATATAAATGAGAGCCACACCTGAGGACATGAGGATCGTTTTGATCGAACAGTGGCAGCGTCATGTCCTCGTGAGAGGAGATCAGCCCTTAGAGCAAATGTTGTCCGTCCATCCATCCATCCATCCATCCATCCATCCATCCATCCATCCATCCATCCATCCATCCATCCTCAGCCGCTTCTCCTTTTCAGGGTGGCGGGGGGCGCTGGAGCCTATCCCAGCTGTCTTAGGGCGAGAGGCGGGGTACACCCTGGACAGGTCGCCAGTCTGTCGCAGGGCTAACACACACAGACAGACAACCAGTCACACTCACACTCACATTCACACCTACGGGCAATTTAGAGTTTCCAGTTAACCTATCCCCACTAAGTGCATGTCTGTGGACTGTGGGAGGAAGCTTTATAGCTCGTTCTCTTAATTCTTCCCTGGTTGTGAAATGCAGCCACAGTCTGACTTCATAGACGTGGCTTCACGTTGAACTCACGTTGAGCCGCCACACGGCGGCCGAGCCGCCTGTTTGAGCCATTTCAGGATACATAATGGCTTCTTACTGGCGCTGACGAGCGGCTTAACGTGCCAGCTTAGTGACTCGTCTTCACACCGATGCCCTGAACATTGACATGTTGCCCGACTGAGCCCATGTGACTGTGACCACGTGAGAATAACACACAGTCACAGTCGTAGGACCACGAAACACACTCGTCATGTTTTCAGTCGAAAGACTAAGCGAGACATATTTGGAGGCGCATGCGAGCTGTACTGCTCCCCACGTGCACGCGACATGGTTCAGTCAGAGACAGGAGGTTAGACGCTGCAGGTGACTCAGTTAGTGGGTCCTTATTGCCCTGTTATGACCCGTCGCTGCACAAACCTAGGTACTTAATTCCTTCCCGCCCTGCAAACACGTGTGTGTGTGTGTGTGTGTGTGTGTGTGTGTGTGTGTGTGTGTGTGTGTAGCACACAGGAGCACACAGAAGAGAAGAGTCTGTTACCGGTTGCCGTTGAGGTGCATGCAGCGCACGGTGGACGTGTGTCCGTACAGCGTGTGCACGCACTCGCCGCTCTCTGCGTCCCACACGCGCAGCGTCCGGTCGGTGGAGCCGCTGATCACCGTGGTAGCCGCCATCTGACTGCACCACACCCCGCCGGTGTGACCCGTCAACGTCCGCAGACACTGAGGGAGAACAAAGGAGGGAGACACGATGATTAAACAGTGTGATGATTGAATTTAAACTTTGCTTTTCATTTAAATGATAAAATGCATGAAGACAGACTGAAGACCAGTGATTACAGATAAAGTTGCATTCTTACTGCATTTTCCTTCATGCACGTTTACACTCAAATATTAGAGTTTGCATTTGAAACAGTCGAGCTCGAAGAAAAGCCAACACGTTGGTCCTCATTCACTTAAGATAAAGGAATAAAGAATTAATCTAGTGCTCTTATCTGGGCCAATGAAAGCCATTATTCAGGGGTTTTCCTGCTTGGGTCAAATTAATACAACGTAATCAAAGCTCGCCGTTTGCACAAACACAGCGAACATCAAACATCTCGCTCATTCTTTGTGAACGCGTGCGAGTCAATATTTGTTCCACTTTCAGGGACAGCCTTGAGAGACGAGCGCAGTTTCACCTTGAGGGTGTTGTAGCGATAGTTTCCATGGTAACAGTGGCAAAACTTTGCCTTGGCAACTGTTGCAGAGACAGAGGAAGACACTACGGGCGCCGACACGAGCGCTCGCCATTACTACACGACTGTGACGGGCCGTACGCGGTGGCGCACACGCCTCATCGCCTCTGAAAAAATTGTGAGGGCGTGTGTGTGTTTTTCTTTCTGCAGGGAACAACATAACACACACACACACACACACACACACACACACACACACACGCACACACACACACACACAGGCAGGTCTAGACGGATGAGCGAGCAGGTGTGGCGGATTAAAGAATGTTTAACCGAAACCAGATGGACGACCTGAGTGTGCGATCTCTCACCACACACCGAGTTCACTGTTCTGTAGTGCTGCGAGTGTTACTGTAGTTTATATAGTGCACTCAAAGTGTCCCACAATGCCTCACTGCAATTAACGGACAACCAAGGGACACTATCCAAGCATTGTATCCCATCTGCATTGTTGCTGAAGTAAGAGGGCAAAAGAAAAAAGACGAGCTTCTTCGGGTTGTGAATGTGTTCCTGTTACGACACGAGTCAGCAGAGATGAGCTGAAGGGTGACCGGTCTCTCCATCAGAGGTGGGGGAGAGCCACTCGAAACGAGCCATGGCAAACAGCACCTCAAGACAGAGTTAGTGTCAAACTGACGGGTAGCTGTGGCCCTGCCGCCCGAGCCACGTGTAGAGCAGCTCATGTGTGAATGTCAGACAGGAAGCACTCTGGCGTAGAGAAAACTGCCCGTTGTATGAGTGCTTTGAGTGCTCGGGCAGCGTAGAAACTGCTGCATAAGAACCAGACCATTTATCGTTCACCAAAATGACGTCACGTGCTGTCGCGAGCCGACGTGTCGGACGGTCCTGCACGTCTAGACTTTTAAAATTTGGCGTGGTGTGACGCTGCAGCTGGGTTAAAGACCTGAGCGTACGATCGTGTGGGTTTAACCGCAGCTAAAACCATGAATCAGGCGCTCAGAGATTCACAGACGACACGCATGCTGCAACCATTTGAAAAAGATGACACTTTGTGGAAAACATTCAAATTCTCCTGACGTGGAGGTTTGGTCTAAGTGTTGACACCCGTCCATCTGGAGAATGCTGCCGCGGCTAACAGCCATGATAAATGGATGTGACTGTGTGACGTCACCCTGGCATGCAAAGCGTCCCACGCAGCGGCTTTACTGAGGCTTAACTTTCCCCCCTTTGACGCTTACAAGGAGTCACATTTATTAACAGGTGAGCGTGGTCTCTGCCTACACAGCTGCCCGCGCAAAAACCCAGAACCTGTTCGTCTGTGAAAAGAAAGCGACTGGACTTCTTTACGTTTTTTCAAATTCATACTCAGGTGACAGAACTCGTCGTTAAGGGTACCAGAGAGTTGGTCAAATACTATGTTTAAGGGGAAAAGAGTCGAGGAGCTTGGTTATTCAGGGGCGTCTCCACACAGCTGAGGTGGGATCAGGATGCCTCCTGGGCGCCTCGTTAGGAGGGCACAGGGGAAAGTGTGGCTCTCAGCTGGCTTGGGAACACCCACAGCAGAGCTGACGGAGGTGGTGAAGGTGGCGTTAGCAGCTTTTTAAGCAGTGAGTGCTCTGAAACATGTTCAGGATCGCTCTTCTGGTATCTCGCTCCATTTCCTTAACAGGATTCTCCTTATAAAACAACACGAGCAAACAAGTAAATCACTGAAACCAGGAAAGTAATCAAGGGCACGAGATTGAAGCAAATTGGTATCACATGAGCCCGGCCTTCAGCACAATCAAAGATGTCTTTGGCTTCCTGGTCGTGGTTCCTTTGGGAAGGTTTGATACTATTTTAAAAGTGCATTTTTATCCTCGGACCTGCAGGGACCCGTAAAACTGTTATTTTGTGTAAAACAGCTTCGCACAACATTTTGCAGATTTAAATTGAGATGATCAGTTGCAGCACTGAAGACGTGCACTTGCAATCAGACAGCTTCTTGGCTTCCGCAGAGAGGGCTGCACTTTATGTCAACATTACATTATCCTCGGCTTGGTGCAGCGGGGTAGACGGAGAATCTGCAACAATGGCGAAAGCTTAGCTGGCTTAAGATGAGTCCGGGCATCTTTTCTCCGAGGACAAAGGAGGGATTTATATTCCAGCAATGTTCCCTGTTTATTTAAGAAGCTTTTCATGGTCTGAAATAAGGTAAAGGAGAGCCTGTCACCTTTCTCAAAGCACTCTGATTGCATATTGTGTGTTTAAAAGTCTGCGAGTGTTAAACAGGAAGGTTTACGAAAACACAAACACGCCAGCAGAAACAGACACTTTCTTAACACAAATGTGAGTATTCAAACAGAGATGCCTCGGGTGGTGTGTGTGTGTGTGTGTGTACAAAGACTGTTTAAATAGCTCCCCAGCGACACACCCCGACTGGCCCGCCTGTCTTTAACCCGTTCAGCCACGCTGAGCTTCTCGCTGTCCTATTAGGTCACGCTGGCCTACATATTAAAATCTTATCCAGGTCAAAGCTGAAGCTGAGAGCAGCTCACGCGCAGGAGAGTCCCACTATTTCACGATAATGTCTTTTACTGACGGTCCTGAAGGTCACCTTGATTAAACACTTGGCAGCTTCAAATCTAAACCCAAACATATTTGAGCTCCGATTCTTTGAAATCGGAACTTGAAACGTGGTCAAAAATATTTTTGACTTCCAGACGATTAATCCCACAGACTGACCGTTTCCTCTCGCCGCACCCTGATGTTCACATTTCTGGCTGAAGTGAAGTCCGTCCATGAACTCGAGCATCTGTCGTGGACTCAAAAGTCCTTCTAGAAGCAAGTCTAGCGACTCGGCAGCCATTCTGGATCAAAGCCAGGCAGTTAGTCATTGTTTTAATTGCTCTGTTTCTTCCTCTGTATGAAAAGATGTGGATGAGCGTGTGCTCGTTAACTGATGTTCGGGTAACTCACTTCCTCCTGATGACAGCCTCCTACACAAATACCTGCCCAGGACAAAAGATTCAGTCATTCATCTTTCGCTCAACCAGCCACGCCTGCATCTAACTGCGGCTCTTTCCATGCGCTTTGCTCATCGGTCTGAAGGCGTTCGTAGGAGCGAGTCCCTCTTTATTCTCAACTGGTTTCTCATGTTCATGTCACAAAAGCTGAGTTGTTGTTTCTTCCTTTTGGTTACATTACCTGGATTATCCCTCTTTTAGATCAATATGTGTCATTAATGCCTACGACCGCACAAATATGAAGTTTGACAAGGTCTTCCTGCGGCTGCTGGGGAGATGGCTCTCTTTCCTGTTGTGTCGTTACACCCTGGTTACATAATGTTCAGCTTCTACTGTCAATCCCCTACATCAGGGGTGTCAAACATAAGGTCCGGGTGCCAGAATCGGCCTGGCAAAGACGCCACTCCGGCCCATTGGATGGCTTTAGAAAATGATCGTGTAGTTTCACTGGTTCGGGCCACTTAAGGTCAATGGGCTGAATGTGGTCCATGATGTAAACTGAGTCTGACGTCTCTGCAGACACTGAGTTTGCTCCGTTGGCCAGAATCGGTCAAAAATCATACGACTCTGAGTCCAAAGAAGGAAACATCGTCTAATGAGATCTGATAATGGCGTGCAACAGCGATTATTTCTGTATGGGCAGACACCACCCTCACTGACCTCTGATGACATCCAGTCATCCTGTCCTTCAAGCGGGATTGCAACAGTTTCAGACAGGGTTACTCCTAGCAGGCTTGTTTCAGGGTGCAAAGAGTTAAATTCTTGTTCCAGCGTGATGAACTCATGGATTATGAGTATTAGATAATCTTAACTGAAGTTTCCAGTCTTAATTCTGTCAAACGCTATATGGTTCATTTATATTTAGGGTGGTGGGTAAGTTATATTTTGAAGTAAGACTAAATACAAGTCATATTTTAAACCCCTCACACGTGGGAAATTTGTAGTTCTCTGCATTTTAACCCACTGACTCAGTGAAGGAGTAGGCAGTGTGTAGAGACTGTACCGACCTTCTGATCATGGGGCGACCGCTCTACCTACTGAGCTATCTCTGCCCCATATTACAGAAATAAAAGCCTCGCTTTTTTAGTGAAACAGCTCCTGCAGCCCCACAAAATAAAAGTGGCTACAGAAATATTCACACTGAATGTACTTTAATGTGCCAATTGCATAATAAAAGCACTGCTTCTAGAAATTTCACAATGCTCCAAAATTAAAGCACACACCTTGCTTGCTAGGCGACACACACACACACACACACACACACACACACACACACACACACACACACACACACACACACACACACACACACACACACGATCGTGTAGCCAAAGCAATAGAAAACGTCTCTGCAGCTGCGTCCTACCTTGCCGGTGATGGCTGACCACACTTTGAGCGTGTTGTCGTCTGAGCCGCTGACAATCAGGTCGCCGCTGAACTGCAGGCACGTGATCACATGATCGTCGTGGCCTTTTAACACCTGCAAAGACATTTAAAGACAATCAGTTCCCATTTAAATATAAAGAAGGTGCTTTTAAGCCAAGGTTGTGTGTGCGCGCGTGTGTTACCGTGGGTTCCCGTGTGTCCCCCTTCCTCCAGTTGGTCTCTATGCGATGTTGTCTAATGTAGGTCGATTTCCACTCGCTGACTGCAGCACTCGATCGCCTACGACGAGACGAAGCGCACTCTGATATACCTGGAGAGGGGATAAATTTAAAAACCGTTAACTGATGACTCACACGGCTCTAACCTAAAAAAATAAAAGTTACTGGCGGCGGCAGTGCTACCCCTCAGCCTCCTCTCAGATGCACATGTGTATCAATTTAAAAATCCACCTGCATGGCACAGTGATGAGATTACACCATCAGCCTTTTACAGCTGAGGGGTAAAAACAGATCAAGTATCTGACGTAGTTTCAGGAAAATCAGATCAGCATTTGGAAATAAAGATTATGAGACAAAAACAGAATTCTGACAAACTTCAAAGCCAATATTTGGGTTTTTTCTGTTCTTTGTCAAAATAATCTCACAATGCTTCAATAATATTGAGGTCTTGGGAGGCCAATCCATGACGAGGATTCTTCATTGTTTTTTTTCTATCCAGGAATGTTTTTAACTGCTGGAAGAAGTTTCATCACATACCTGAAGTTCACCGTAGTGCAGCCGAATAGCATCTACTGTGACTTTAGTAAAGTAGACCTACTTTAAGCCAACATTCATTAGTATGTAAGATGAGTGCGGTTAATGAAGGTTAGCCGCATTTATATTCTCACTGAGTTCTTGCTAACGTCGACGCCGATCCCGGCGGTATGGCAGGGGAGTTGATAATTAGCCTTATTTGTGAAGCTGGTGAGCTGCAGTCAGCACCGGCTTCATTAGTATGGCTGTGGTGTGGCGCTAACGTTAGGTAGCCTCATTGGTATGGCTGCTGAGCGCTGGCAGTGAATCTCGGCTGACTGGCAGAATTCCCAGACACACACACACACGCACACACACACACACAGCCACTGCATTGCGCTGAATGAAGGTGGAGTGACGGACTGTGTGTGGCTGTATTTGCATGTTTCACGCAGCTTAGAAAGCACCATACATCCAGCAAGTTCCCGTCTCAACATTTGTATTCTGTTTTCCATATTCCCCAGTGAAAACAGTGGAAAAACACCTGCAGGCTTCAGGTGCTACCTGATAAAACTCACACTCGCAACAGAAAACAGAAGGAAATTAATATAACAATGTGCTGCTGTCCTGGGCTTTTAAATATAATTATCACCTTAACCTCAAAATAAACTGCAAGCTACTTCATTTTGCCTTTGACTTAATCGTTTAAATATTCAGGTGCCTTTTGTGCATTTTTTAAATTTGATTTGCTAAAGCTGCTGAGGTACTCTCATGGTCAAACTTCCAGTCATTTTGTTATGATTTAATTATGGTTGAGATGATTTTCTCTCCAAGGAGCATTAACTGCTTCGTTAACCAAGCAGACAATACAAGTTTGTCTAATACAAAGCTCTTAATTTGGACAGTTTGTTCTTTCTGTGGATGGTGGGCCACACAGAGTAACACATAAATCAACAGTGTGCAAGTTTTTGTAAGAACAAAAACATTGGAAAATATTAGTAGTTAATGTACGCAGTATGCATTATTATTGTAGGGTCTACCTGTCAATATAAAGCACCTTGAGGGGATTGTTGTTGTCATTCAGCGCTGCATAAATAAAAGTGAATTGAATAATGAAAATAATTCTTCATGGTAGCTCAAAAATTCACGTCTCGTTTCGACCTAAAAAGAAAAACTTACTTCTGCAGCCTTAAACACACCGAGTGCAATCTATTATAAGTCTGTTCAAACTTGATATTTAATCTACAATTTTTAATATTTAGTAAATTACTGCAGTGTGGTACAAAGACGAGTCCAAAGGTTTACATTGATGATATTTCAATGCTCATAATATTCAGTATTTTCATTTTATGTTAGTTTTCTATGAAGAACGTCACATTAGGCGCTACATTGTAACATTGTAACAAACAATGTTACAACACACAGCATAATGGCTACATTTAATATAAGACGTTTATATTAAAAGTAGCCAAATATCATTCCTGCAGGCTCAAAGCTCAGGTTTCAGACTTGTCTGAACACTACAGAGTCCGTGGCGAGAAAAAAAAACGTGGCGATCGTCATTACCTTCCTCGCGGCATTTCTCCCTCCACAGCAGGTTGTCTTCAGCCAGGATCCTCCAGTACCTGCAGGTCTGAGCGGCCTGCAGCAGGTCTCTGGGAGCCAGGAAGGTCAGCACGTACAGGGCTAGCTGAAAACACGGTGAGAAAACACAACATGTGAAGCGTGGCGCTCGTCAACGGGGGGCCACGTTTCTCAGACAGCCGAGCGGACTGCTTTTGTGCTGTACCTCTTTGGGCAGAAGTGATATAAAGTCTCTCTGGAACTGAGGCTCAATGACCTGCATCATGTGCTTCACCTGGCTGGTCTCGCACCTGTCGATCAGCTCGTCCAGAGCCAGCAGCCTCTCAGGGCCGCTCCACATCTGCGTGAAAAGGCAGTGAGGCGAAACGTCAGCACAGGATGAAGAGAGAAATACTTAGATTTAAGGTATAAAGTATTAACAGTTTTGTTTTTCTGTGTATATTTGATGCTGTTATATTTCTCCTCTTCTCTGTGTGCGTTTCACAGTGTGTCATCTTTTAGTTTTTGGTTTTATTCCCTTTTCTCTAAATTGGGTTGAACTGTCTCTCCAAGCTACCAAAGAGATCATGTTTTTTTTTCACCCATTTAAATGTCTGCCATCTCTTTGTGTGTTTGTACTTGTATGTTTTTTTTTAGTTACATAAGAACAGCTTGGAGGCAGCGCCAGTCTGCCACTGTGTTTGTGCAGCAAGCGGAAGATACACCACACTTTACGAAAAATCCAGAAAAGCAGAGACTGCAGTGTAGCTGCTGTCCTTGTCTCTCTGCTCACAAGTGCATATAAACTGTGCACGTAAACTTTGCTAATTAAAAGTTCATAGTTGGATTTTATACATTTTATGATCGTATGGGTGCCGACCTGGAAGGTGTGCAGCCAGTCCTGCAGGCCGGAGGGTGGCGGACCAGAGACGACGCGTCGTCGCTGAGCTGAATGTCCATTAGCCAGTCGTAGGTCACCGAATGTGGTGGGCGTGGCCTGAACCAGACTGGAGGGGCTGCAGAGAGATGCAGACGCATCAGTTAAAGTACAGCAGAAACTGTTTAGCATCTTAAACCCATAAAACATCCATGCAGGAGTCTGTTACACTTTTATTTTATACCAAACTTCACCGTAGTTGGTTTATGCTCTGAACTGGTTAAAACTGATCTGTTTAACCATCTAACAGTCTAATTTAATCACCAATTACTTATTAAAATTCAATACAAGTGACACTTGGATCAAATCCACTGTGGCTGCTATATTAATAAACATTAGGAGAGCAATGACTTTAACTTTTCTGGACACTGTGTCACAAAATCTGCATGGACAGAATCACCAATCAAAACCAACACAGGGAAGATAAGCGTCTGGCACAGAGTCGGGTCCAGTCGACGGGCTGTTTCTGAATGTAAACCCTGTCTCGCTGGGCCGCCTTTGCTGCAGGATGTCTGCAGGTGCAGATGAGAGTGACTGGAAGCCTGGGGGAGGCAATGGAGAACCGAGTTGGCAGCCAAGTGTTGCGCGCTGCCAAAAGCGGACTGGGTAGGAGACGCCGAGCTCTCAGTGTGATACAGGAAGCCCCAAGCAACCAATAATCATTCCCCTGGTTCACCTACACAAACCTTGTGAGTTTTGTTTGCTTCAGGTAGATTTCGTTGAGCGAACGCTCTCTTTTAGTCATGTTCGCTAGAGATGAACCAAAAAAATAAATAAATAAAACCCACAAAATAAGCTTTGTAGCAAAAATGAATGCTGTGCGGTGGTGATGTTTTAAGGGGCATCCACACAATATCACACACTATCAGTGATGTGACAACCAAAACAACTAAATTCAGCAATGTGTAGCAGCAGCAGGAAAATAATAATAGTGTAATATAAGATGGGTGTGTTACGAGTCCAACTCATCACAACCTTGAAGGAGCAACTGACGCGACGAGCACCGGGTGTAAAGCGCACGGGTGATTAACATTTATGGAGGTTCAGTTACATCGACGGCCAGTTTTATACGTGACGTTTGTTTGCATGTGAAACCACCTCTAGACTGGGTGCCAGTTTGGTGCAAAGCAGGTAAATCAGTGATAGGATCTGTTCACTTCATGTTATCAGAGCACTTTAGCATGAATTCCTAGTTTAGTTCAACAGTTTTGAGAAAAGATCCGTGCTGGCGTTAAGAAATCAAACGTGGTACCTGAGGTATCCGTTGCCTTTGCAGTGCTTCTTCCCTGAAGGGAACGGCCGGCCGTCTGGACCATGGTCCAACTTTCTCTTCATCTGATGAAAGATAAAAAGAGAAACCATTACAGACTGTAACCCTCCCAAGTTTGGAACAACAACAGAGCCAAATGGAGCTTCGTAGGCCAAACTAATTGGATTTACCAACCGGGCTCCCAAAGCCCCACTTTACTGCACGCTGGTGATTTGATTATTTGCAAATAGCCTAAAATATATCCGTCTGATCAGGTAATGGTGGGGTTGCATCTCATAAAGAATAAAGACTCTCCATGTGAAAAACCATTTTAAAAAGCTTTAACTTCTCCACAAACCAATTCAAACACCACGGGAGTTCTGGCTGCAGTAGCAGTTTTTACCCAAGGGCCACAAAACTGGTTAATCCGGCCATATCCTTCCTCAGCGGAAATCAGCTAAAGTAAACACACGCAGCTAGACGTTTAGCATCAGCACAGAAAAACAAAGCAGAAGACATTTATATTGTATATGTGCCTAAAGCATGGGACGAGGATGAGAGCAAAGCTAATGACTTCAAATCTGCACAGACAAAACAAACCACACAAAGACCATTTGCAACAACTTGAAAAGATCAGGACACACTGAGGAGTACTGCGGCTGGTTATGGATTTTATTTCCACTTGATTAAAGAGGCTGATGGATACGACTTCCACAGTGAAAAGTAAGATTCAGGCTAAATAACCCCGACAACAAACTGAAGCTCTAGAGATGCAACAAATACCAAACTAACGGCTGTTCTTGTACCAAAACAAACCTAGACAAGACATATTTTATATAATTCCATATATGACAAATAGACCATTATTTACTGTCTATCACAAAGCTAACACAGGGACAGACAACCATTCACACTCACGCCGACAGTCAAATTACCTGCTCATCGGGTTCAAACCCAGGACCCCTGCTGTGAGGTTCCAGTGATAACCACTGCAACACTATGCTGCCCAGCATGGCCCTTAGTTTGAACAGGACAATGTATTTTTTCTTATGTGACTGCCCCCCGTTTATGTCAGAGGTTTCTTCCTGTTAAAAGGGAGTTTTTCCTCCCCACTGTTGCCAAGTGCTGGCATTACCTTACAAGCTAAAGCACTTTCACTTTCTGTTATCGTGGTTTAGCGCTATACAAATGAGAATGAATTGGACTGACTTTGCATCGTGCATTTTAAAATATAAACTGGACTATATTAATAAAAAATAAATAAAAGCTGACTGTACACCAGATTAGTATAGAAAGAAAGTCCTTCTCAATAATTTCAACCAGTCTTTCATGACTACCAATAATTTATGGATTTTAGCATATTTCAGCAAATGTGTCATGGTTTATTTGTTTCTGTTTTTTTGGTTGTTGCTTTTTTCTTCAGGGTGTGAATAATCTGTATCTAACTCAGTTTGGCATTTGGGGAAAAACGTTGCCCTTTCTTGGTCTACATGGTGTAATCATTCGCCACGCCCCAATTATCTCCACAATCACCTCCACAGTATTAATGCCAACCAGCCTAATTCATATCAGCCTGCAACCAGTGTCTGCACTCATGATGCCAGCGGAGTAAGAGCTAGAGGAGTTCCCACGGATGTTTGTGGGTTTCTGGGTCGTCCCTGCGGTCAGAAAGACAACCAAACAGTTGGTGCAGAGTCCACATCATCAAAGAGATGCAGATAAACTCAAGGTCGTCTTTTTAACCGCAGAGATGCTGGAAACACCTACGCCGCCAACTTACACAAAGCGAGGTCTGAATCAGCCTTCTCTCCCTCTCTATCTCTCGCTCTCTCTTCTCTGAGCGTCTCTCGCTGTGAATGAACGCAGGAATGCAGAAAATCAGAGGAATGTCGCCGGTGCAGCGCCGCTCTAAAATAGCCCCCAACACACACACGCGTGCAGAGGATAGCATCTGTGTGTGTTCAAAATTAAACACGAGGAAGAAGCACCTGTAAATACTTCAGATTGTAGATTATCAGAGGGCGTTCTTCACTCGGCAACATAAACTCATAATCTGCTTTCCATTTTCAGACTCCGTGTCGCTGGATTTTAATAACAGATGCCGCGTCTGTGTGGATTTGATTAGGCTGGGAAAAAAATAAATAAATAAAATTATAAAAAAAGGAAAAAAGCTTGACCTGGGGGGGCGAAAAACTGAAGAATGTGTTTACTGTTAAAACCAGAAGACTCTGGCTTTTGGGTGGTTGGCAGAGAGGAGGGACACATCTGTGCTTTAGCAGCAAAAATGTCCCAATCAAGCTAAACTGCATGCTTACTACTGGGGCTTTTTGGAGGGTTGGTATCTCTGCAGCTTCAGCCTGGTGACTTCAATCAAGTTTATAATAACCAGGAGAGGATACGCCGTGGCCTTACATCGACCTAGGTGCAATTTTGCTGGGATTTACAGTCAACTCTCCCTCCATAATCGGTGTTTTTACAATATAGAGAAGAAACTATCGTCCATTTAAAGCTCCTAAAGCAAACTTATGCTAGTTATTAAAGTTTTATCTGACTTTAAGTAGATTTCTGCCTCCAAAACCTGCAGTTTTAAAGCAGCTGATGTCTCTAAGGTGCATCTTTTATTCATATTTTCAAAGTGCAGCGAGGCGAAGGATTCAATTTAAATAGAGTGTAATTCATTTGTATTCGATTTTCCTGGTTTCCTGCAGCTTTTTCTAGCTCAGTCCTGAATTTGTGTCAGGAATGAAAGTGTCACTTTAAAAGACATTAGAATTTTTACATTAGTTTGAGATTTTTCTTCTTTGAATCATTGTTTTAACTTAAGAAACTAAAGATTTCATGGCCATCAAGGAGACAAAAAAAACAATTGTCTGTTTAACTGATCGTCACGGATACTGATTGTTTTAAACACCATGTTAAACAGGAACTGTGAAAAAAAATCTTTTCTAAGCTTTCAATCCTCCGTGACGATAAATTAGCATTTGATGTACAAGTCACGTATCCGTTTAATTAATTACTTTTGTTTCGTTTTCCACACCTGGATGGAGGCAAAAGGCAGTTTTTAAGCCTCTGCTCCTGTGCTCTTGAAGCCAACACGTCAAATTAGCATTAGAAATGAAAGTCTTGCATCGTCTTAATTCACTTTAACAGATACTATCTTTATAAGTCTCGTCGGTCTGGAACAAAGCTTACACGGTAATGTTGGAATCAAAAACAGTTTGTTTTCTGTGGTTTGGAGGATAAACGATAGTCAGGTTACACAGCATGCCGATGACTCCATCTCTCTCTCCTGATGTGAAAAATGTCACATTATCAATATTATAGAAGCATTCAGATTTTATTTTTGTGTCATTTCAGCTCTTTCATTCCTGTTTTTGACACTTAAATTACATTTTGAGTCAAGTTAAGTTGTGTTGAGGTAAAAGATGAACGCTGGCTCGATTTCTAACTGTTGCTGTTTAGCAGATTAAAAGATAAACAGGTAGATACTATAGATTAGTTTGAGTTGGGCATCATTTTAGCTCATGTCCAATGTATCGCCTCTCCTTAGGGAGCAAACACTTAACCAAGCACTAAACTACTAAGTACTAAAGTGACTGAAATGAATTGTGACCTGTATTAAACCCACATATTGACTCGGCCGGCTCAGGAGAAAGCCCTCATTCATTTGTGCTTTCAGAGAAAAAGAAGGAAGTAGTGTCAGTTTCGAAGGCTTCATTCCTGTGGTCTGTAACAGAAGATGTGACTGACCATTATACACTCACCGTTAGCTCGATTTCAGTGTGAATTCTGGTGTTTTACACAGACCGAGCCCAACAATGAATCTTACAGCAGGCATGCTTTTCATTATGTGTCTTTTAAGGAGGTGTAATGTTGGGTTTCCTTCAAGTTTTAATACTGAAATGATTTTATCGTAATTTTAAGCTCTTCAAATAATTTAGACTTGGATCCTCACCTTGAGCCTGACTGGAGTTGATCTTTCTCACGTATATGACCACAGATATGACAGAAAACTGACATTGACATGCCTGTGCAGTGAAAGGCTCCACCTTTGTTTGTTTTCACAGTGTCGGGAAAAAGAAAAGTCCCTGTCAAGGTTTCATTCCTGTGGTTCGCAGCAATAACGGAGAGCAGAGACTTCCTGGTATAACCAGCGTATGTGAAGAAAACAACGCAGAGGGTGACGGTTTTTGAAGGTTCATGGAAGAAAAAGAGGCAACTTTGAGAAATTTAAGCCAAACAAAGCAAATTATATGAGCTGTACTGTCAGCTTTCCTTATTTTCGGGGGGAAAAGGAGTTTGCAAGGTGTTATTCTATGAAGTTCTCTCTGCAATCTCGTGTTTTTCACCATGTTTGTTTTGCAATTTCACCATGTGCAGAGGAAAGTGCCCCGCGTTTAATTGTGCTTTCGGAGTACAGGGAGGAAAAAAATGTCACTTTTCAGGGCTAACCCAGCATTTATGAGCCAAATGGCACAGCTGCTGGAGATGATCACAGCTGTACTGTAAAATATCCCAGTTTTACAAAGATGGAGGGGGGAAAGGTCACTTTTTTAAGTTTTCATCTCGCAGTTTGAGGTTAATTCGATTTTAAGTACTTTTTCAACCTTTATTAAACCCTACTGGACCAAAATGGTGGCGTTTGGATGGTTGACAGTGGACTAAACAACCTTTGTCTGCATTTTCAGTGTAGGGAGGAAAAATGTCACCTTCATAAGGTTTTATTCCCAACAGAGGAACAAACATTAGATATTAAAGTTAGGACCGACTAATTCAAATCTTATCTGCCAAAAAAGGGTCCATTTACATGACAGCACAGTGAGATACACTCCTAATATTTATGTTAATATAAACAATATGACTTTTGTAGGTTTAGGCAGAAAAATCGGAGCCAAACAACACAGATCACAGCAGCTGTGCTGCAAAACATGCTCATTTCAAGGAGCACAAGTCACATTGTGAAGGTCTGTATGTAACCTGCTGTAATAAACCATATGGGACCGACACTGAGTTTACTTGGCTGTACTGTAGAGCACACCTCCTCCACCTGCATTTTCACAGGGCAGGGAGGGGAAAACGGAATTATTACTGAGGTTTGTCGCTATAAATACTGAAATAAATATTAGATAGTGAAGTTTAAAGTCGGTGTAAAGAATCTAAACACGATTTTTAGCTTTAAGTCACCGTTTACCGGTTAACCCGGAGGCGGAGGCAGTAAAATCCATCACCAATAATCAATCACAGAGAGGGGGACACGGGAAGGAGAGGGAGGACACAGATGAGGTGCCTCTCTGGTTCCGCAGTGGTCCGCGCTCGCACGCGCACACGCACGCGCCGCCGAGGCATTTCGCTGTCAGGGAGAGAAACGCCTCGTCACGCCGGCGCACGAGCCTGACAACCTTCAACATCTGCACCACAACCGCCCGTATCGATCCACCGCTCGTCTCTAATCGATACTCACTTTGTAGAAGATGAGCTTCAAGGTGCCGTAGAAACCCATGGCTGCCCCCTCCGGTAGGTACGAGCCTCCCGGAGCCCCGATGGGGTGGAAAAATATATATATTACAAAGTTCAAATGAATGAATGCGGAAATAAAATGTGGGGAAATAAAAATAAAGAGGGATATCCGAGAATGGGCGTGACGTCACAGATCCATGGGGCGCTAATCGATGAGTTTGAGAGAGGAGCCGCCGAGCTGCTGCTGCTTCAGAATCCACTCGCTGACTCCCTCTCTCCGCTCCGGCTCTATGCGGCTCGACCTCCACGGGAACACGCAGGGACATGCCTCTCCGTGCCTCGTGAGAGGGAGGGTGGAGCCTCTGTGCGTGTCTGTGTGAGTGTGTGTGCGTGTCCAATGCACGGTAATTATCGTCGTGGTAGCCTAATTATCACGAAAACACTCGAGTTTGAGTCCAAAGCATTTAGAGGGAAACAAGCAGCTGTTTTTAATGACCGCAGACACACATCAAAGGTTCCGACCAGCAGAAAGAAAGACTCACTCGCCACTTCATTAGGTACACACTGCAACAGTTGGACACACTTAATATCACATCCGCTGCAGAGACACCTCAGTGTGAAACACACACATGTAATTTAGTGTGATATACTGGGATATTTATAATTAGAGCGGTGTTGTGAATTTATATTATATCGTATTATTTAACTTAGCTTAGTTACTGCTCTTACTGGAGCAACTGTGACCACATCGTTTCCTCTGGGATTAATAAACGAGTTGGATTCTGATACACCTGTTCACCTGCTGTTAATGCATGTGTCTAATCAGCCAATCACATGGCAGCATTCGGTGCATTTCGGCATGCAGACATGGCTGAGGTGACCTGCCGCTGTTCAAACTGAGGACCAGAATGAGCGAGAAAGGTGATTTAAGCGACTGAGTATTTCAGAAGCTGCTGATCCGCTGGGACTTTCCCGCACAGCCATCTCTACGGTTTCGATGATGTCAGAGGTCGGAAGGGAAAGGCCAGAGTGCTTCACGCTGGCAGGAAGGCAGCGGTAACTCAAATAACCGCTCACCACCAAGGTATGCAGAAAAGCATCTCTGAATGCACCACAACAATAGGCCTTAAAGCAGCAGAAGAGCACAACGCGCACCACTCCTGTCACCTAAGAACACAAAACCAAGGCTACAATTCACAAAGGCTCACCACAAGGAAAAAAAGAGAATAGTGGAAAAAAAATGTTGCCCGGCCTGTTTGCGGCTGTGACATGCTACACAGCTATTTTGGTAAATGTAACTTACCATAGAAAAATGTAACTTTTTCTATGACTTTTGGCCTTTCGTCCACACGTAAACAGCATTTCACACCATAGAAAACAGAACATTGGAAAAACTCCTTTTGAAAAACTTAGTTTCCATTTCTATATTTTGAAAAGAAGGACAGTGGTGATTTTCTCTCACAGCGTCGAATGTGTGCACCTTTATTGCCTTCTTCGACCGTGCACTGTGTTATTGTATGTGGGCTTTGATTGGCTATTGGCCATCTCTTCAGTGGTTAAGGCCACACATGGTAATATCAGGTAGGCAAAGATATTTTTCAAAAAACAAAATAATCTATGAATGCGATATTAGCAATGTGTACCTAACAAAGTGGCCATGAGCGCACAATCAAATTCGATGTTAAATAGGACAGACCAGTAACATTACTGGCTCACTTAAAATAACACTTTAAATTGTTCACCTTTCATCTACTGTCAAAGTAGATCGTGAAACAATTTTATTGAGCCATCCATCAATGAAACTGACTTCTTTCCCCATTTAAACCCCTTATAGTCCCACAAGTGGGAAAATTGTAGTCCCCTGCATTTTAACCCATTCACTCAGTGAAGCAGTGGGCAGCTACCAATCCAGCGCCTGGGGAGCAGTGTAAATCACCTTTAACTACTCTGAAAAAATTAATCTACGCACTAAAAGAAAGTAACACTAAAAAATAAATACCCAGACTTTTCCCCACAATTTAAAAAGTCTTTTGTTACTTCACCCCTTTCAAGCTTCAGTGTTGGTGTTTTTGGCTGCTGCCATATTGGCTTTTTGAAGCCAGGTCTTTATATGGATGAGCAGCTGTAGTGCTAATTTATCAGCTAATGCTAGTTTGTTTGCTGGGTACCAGTGCTACCCCTTTAAGATGACTTCTTTCCAACTGGCTGTTCATTGAACAGTAGTGGGAGGGGCTTCAGAGACACCCATATTAGGGACATCCCCTCTATTACCTCAGAACTCTGGGAAAGCGTCACTCCAGAGTTAGCGTGTTCCAGAAACAGTGAGGAAAACCAGGATTTGTTTTTCTCCTTAGCGAGGTAGAGGCATATAGCATATTTAGACAGTCACGAACACACAACAGTAGCAGCACAGAATAAATATCCTACTGTTTCACTACTGTTTGTGTTCACTGACACAGTCTTGGGTCGTTACCTGTCTGTCTTAGAGTTGGAAATCTGATTTGAGATGGGGTTTCAGATTAAAATTCAGAAATTCTGACTTACGACGTATTCAGAAACGCACCACATGACGTCATACAGATCCAAATGTGAAGCCTGAGCTGTTGGCTCACAGGGATCCCCGTCACCCATCACCGTAACAGCACACAAAGCACAAACATGAACTGCGTCCGAACCAAAGCTGTAAACATTGTGACATTCCTCTGAAAGAAAGGCCACACGGGCAACAGGAATAAATGTGCCGCGCTCTCACATAAACAAACACACACACCCACATACGGGCAGCAGGGGGTTGTTGGAGGTTGCAGCTTTCTCACAGCTGATTGACCTGAAGGTCGAGTGACACTCCCACAGGCACGCACACACACAGGCGCGCACACACACTTAACCACGCACACACGTAACCGATTACAAACACACATTAGGCAGCTCTGGGAGTTGGTGGGGGTCAATTTGGGAGGTCAAGCCTTTCGCTCACTGCCTGCAGAGACAAAACATCCAACACCTTCCTCCCTGTTTACCTGTAGAGCTATTTTCTTTGCCTTATCTTCCTCTTTCTGGATCTCTCTTCTTTTGTTACCCTGCAGGTCTGAGGCGCTCTGTTTTTCCCCTCCTCGTCTTATCTCGATTACATATGAGCGCACAGAGGAAGT
This sequence comes from Pelvicachromis taeniatus, assembly GCA_015108175.1. Taxonomy (NCBI): domain Eukaryota; kingdom Metazoa; phylum Chordata; class Actinopteri; order Cichliformes; family Cichlidae; genus Pelvicachromis; species Pelvicachromis taeniatus. The sequence continues at coordinate 21,970 of VURO01020390.1, forward strand.
CGCTGTATAAACTTGGCGTCCAGAAAAATGGAAACACCTGTAAATCCAACAAAGCAGCCCTGCAGCCAGTCAAACCGTATCAGAGCTAAGGTGGTTACGTGGACTCTGTTCAGTCTCAGAGGATTTTGAGATGCTGATGTGTTGACTGTCTCTCACAGAGAGAGAGAGGAAAAGCTGTATATTAAAAACACCTGAACGTATAACCCATAAGAGGCTGATTAACACGTGAGACGGGATACGCTCGGTCCTTTTTAATTACGTTTACAAACCGGATCCAGATATAATGTTGGCGCCTGTCAGTTTGCTCTGAGTTTAATCGAAGACAAACTTTCTAAACAATGCTAAACAGATCATCACTGCATGTTCACTATTCCAGCTTGTGGCCCGTCTCCTGCTACTTTAACCTACAAAAGGTCTCCACTGCATTCCTGATCGTGTCCAGAGCGAGCTTCGTTCAGAGTACGGTTTATTTTAAAAAAGAGGCACTAAGCTGTTTTTGCTTGTGATTTTTTGGACTAAAAACAGGAGGACTTAATGGGAAACCAGCTGCGTTCTCGGAACTTCACTCTCAGAGTATGTATTGCATTTAGTAACGCATGCTGCTGGTTATAAGCGACGACTGAAACCAAATGCTGTGCCGACAATTTTGTCCAATAAGGACTCTGAAAGCTCCCGGACAGTGAGTGAAAATCGCTTTGAGTAACATGAAAGATGAGCGATAAAAGACATCCTTCTGCTGGTCAGTGAACCCCCTGCTCCGAAAGCCCACCGGAGGTCATGACCTTTGTCAAAGAGAAAGTGATAGTCAGCCAGCTCAGCAGTCTCTGAGCGCCCAGTATTTCCAACTCACGCCGGTGCAATCACAGAGCACAGAGGTGTTCACCAAGCGAGTCATTGTGATCCATCTTTGCACGTGAACGAGGGCTAAATGTCATCACCTAACTGACCCCACGAGAAACCACTCATGTTTTCAGCAATACATTTGTAGTATATCATATCAAGCCATTAAACAGCACCACCCTAAGACTATAAAAACTTTACAAGGTACAGCACCTTAGAAGTACACGAGGTGGTCAATATTCAGTGCTTCTTCACTTTTTCCAGCTTTTCTGAGCATTTATAACTTCTTAAATACAGGACGTGGTAACTTGAGCTTAAAATCCCATTTAAGCTCCAGCCAAACCAATTCTACACCAACTCGTTGTGCTACAATATGAACCTGAAATCTCATTATTGTTGAATGGACAACTTTGAGCATGACTTTCAATTGTGGCAAAATTTTGAAGCACTATTAAGAAATTTTGACAGAACAGCAGAGATGTTGTCCAACTTCAACACAAACATGAAGTTAGTGTTGGGCGATTGGACTGAGATGTGTGTGTTTGGGTTCACATTAAGGATCCAAGGCTTTCATTGAATGTGAGCACAATGGTCAACGTTAGGCAAGGCTGAGCTAGTCTGGACATGTGGACGGACTCTTCACACGCTTCTCCCACAGGAGCTGCGATTTACCTGACCCGCTCTGACCCCGCCTCCTGGCTATAGCCATCCTGATCACCTTAATCATCAGGACCCCAGATGATCTTTGACCTCTGGACCCGCTAATCTGTAAACCTCTTTCTCTCTGTCACCACATCACTTACTGATCAGTCCTCCTCCCTTCATCTCTTCTTTGCTGCTTTTAATCCTCTCACTTTATTTCCTTTGTGTCTCAGCACTTCCTTCCTTCCATTATATCTGGGACTAATTCTTCTCTTTCTCCTCCTTCTCCTCCTAGTTTCCATTTTGTCATAAATCTAAATTCAGCATCTCCAGCTGTCTGCTTCTAATTTACATCTTTTTCATCCCACCACTCGTCTTTTTTCCTCCACAGAAACATGTGTCGCAAATTAATCCTGAATGTTAAAAGCAAAACAGAAGAGTGCATGAAGACGTAGGTGGAAAATACAATGTTTGGTCTTTTTAGAAGCATCACCATGTGGTAGGTCAGTGGTAGGTTTTTATATGTATTTTCATCAGCTGATTTGCACTTTTTTCTTACCGTCTACAATTCAGAATAACTCCATCTAGATTTAAATCAAGTCTTATTGTTTTTCAAGTTTCTCCTTTGCACACGTTTTATTGTAATGAATAGAAAGTTTTTCCATCTCACATAAGAAACAAAAATTTGCTCTGTGCTGAGAATTTACAAGAGAAGCCATTTTTGGAAAAGTGAAGACTGGGAAAATTCGACGTTCTCCTGCTTGACAGAAGCCTCTGAAAGCGAGCCAACAACACAAACCTGATCTCGGAGGAAGCCGACAATCCTGCACTCATTTTATTTTGCAGCAACTTTGCAACAAATCGATAACTTTTCAACAGACGAGACTGCAGCGAGTTTCTAACATCCTGAAACAGCATATAGGGTATTATTAAGTGGCTCTAAGCAAAAGATCACTGGTTTGATCCCAGCAGGAGACACGAATCCCTCTGGGGGTTTCATCAGGAAGAGCCAGTAGTTTAGGCTTTTTCAGTAAAACATTTTTTCGAACAAATCTAAATTTCTTTAGTTTTTATGTTTTAGGATGTTGGTGACCAGATGGAGGGTGGTCTGTGGTCTCGTTCCCATTTGCCCACGTGTGCACTGGATTGTTAGCGGCTTCTGAATTTTCAAAATAAGAGCAGGCTTTCGTAGCCTGGAGCTCAGATTACAGAGGGAGATGGTGCAACAGCTTGAAAGTGTCAGATACTTTTCTGATTGGTAAGCATCAAACTTTGCACATTCCTGTAGTCCCCCCCCAAAAAAATAACAGTGCACAGCTCAACTGCAATGGCACTAAGGCCGACTGGAGTAGCTCACAGTGCTAGTTGTGACTCTACAACATGTAGATGGTCTGCAAAGTCATGCTGGTCTATTTAGTTCAACAAGCAGTTTCAAACAAAACACAGGAAAAATGGACCGACGAAGCCAACTATACTTGGGTGGTCTGCCGAAGTGAAGTCCTTTGTGTGAGAAACACTGAATCTACAGCGTTCAGATCCCAAGCTGTAAATCTTTAAACATCTGAAAGGACCATCATGAGTGACGAGAGGAAGAGAAGTCCTGCAACAGATGGTCTGACCCCCACACAGAGCCCAGATCTCATCATCATGGAGTCGGTCTGTGATTACTTCAACTCAGACAAACAAAACTCTTTTGGATCGTACTGCTCAATTTCCAAAAACACAGAATGTCTCTGCACAGGAAAAAGGTCACCAGCTTACATCTCTTCTTCGTGTATTTTTCCCTCCACCCCGTTCATCCTTCAAAGCTCAGCCTCCCTCCCTCTCTGGTATGCAGACCCACAGAGTCTCTCCCTCTGATGACCTTGTAAAACCTGAAGCTTGTGTGAGTGTGTAAGTGTGTTCTGCATTAAAGCACACTCTTTTCCCACACTCAAGGACTTCGAGTGTGTGTAAATTTCCAAAAGCTACTCTTCACTTGGTCGTCCCGCTCGTTGAGTAGCAACAGAGGTTGGGAGACCCTGTTAAATGGAGTGAAGGCTGACATGACGTTCAGCTGATAAAACAATGGCTGGCATGTGGTAAGAGAGGTGGCAGCAGTCCTTGTTGCAGGGAGAATGCATGATAACCACGTTGCTCTGTGGGGGCTGGAGTATATCGTGTTATACGAGCTACAATCTTTGTTCCAGGGCTTAAATTTGGCCAATTTTATGCTCAAGGTTGTCTCATTTGGGAGCCACAAACTCAGGTTGTTCCTGCTAAATGTTCTTCATCGGAGACATTACAGGACATTACAGCAGAAGCGGCACATTTGGGCTAGGAAACTGCAACCTTTACAATTTGTTTTGGCCCATTTTAAATATTCAGACATATCTCATCTAAAGCGATGGCAGTTTGGCTGTTTGTCAGGAGGCAGAGCGTGTCGCTTACCTGGTCAGTCAGTCAACTATCTTAAGCTCTGCCTCAGTGTAGTACTGTACTGCTCAGCCTTTTGAACGCATGCCACGAAGCTCCCAGTATACAGTTTTTATGCTGATGTTAATGCCAGAGAAAGTTTAGAGCTCTGCAGCCTGCAGAGCTTTGGCACCTTTCACGCACTGTGCACCTCATCATTCGACAGCCACTCTGTAACTTTATGTGGTCTGCCACTTAGTGGCCGAGTCGTTGTAAATAATAAACACTTCTGCTTTGCAATAACACTGCTTGGAGTTTAATTATGTTTGCCGTCCTGGGTAAAGACAAGTGTACGAACATGTCGACATTTGATAATATGACAGTGCACAAGCCCAGAGAGTCGCAGATTACGCAGAGGGAAATGTAACGGTTTTAAAAAAACAAAAAACAAAAACCAAGGCTTTGGGGAAAAAAAGAAAAAAACTCGGCAACTTCTTTGCTTATGGTTTTTTAGGTCTTCTCCTTCCACACCATCGCTGGTGTGATGGTATTATCTGAGTGTAGTTCAGGAGAATACTTCAGTGTACACCCACGCCCTCAGGGTGGTAAAAATGCTACAGAGCTGTGGCGACAGGTTTTCGTGCAAAGTGACTAACGTGGCAGGCACAAATGGTCGAGAATGTGTAGCGGTGAAGACAAAGCTCTTTAGAGGAACCTATCCTTTCATACTTGCTTGTAAAGGTAGGCACACCTGTCTGAATGGGAGTGAAAACACCTGAATACAAAGATTAAGAGGTGTCACCCTTTATTTTTGACAATGTAGTTTATTTACACTACATACTACGGTGTATAAAGCCATTGTTAATGACCTTGTAGTACCATATCACCCCATTAGAGCACTTCGCTCTCACACTGCTGGTTTACTTGTTGTTCCTAGAGTATAAAAAAGAATGGG
>VURO01020397.1:3397-16728 GCA_015108175.1 Pelvicachromis taeniatus
CCTCCCTCAAAACAGAAATCAAAGTTCCAAACATGAACTCAGTAATGAGTAGCTCCACCGTTATTGTTGATCACTTCCAAATTTAGTTGTGGCATGCTTGATGCAAGCATTTCCATGACGTGAGTGGAAACATTTCTCTAAGTGGTGAAGACGGCCACACGAAGGGCTACTCTCGTCTACTCTCTGGAACTGTTGTCCATTTTTGTAAACTTCCCTTTCCATCCATCCCCAAAGATTCTCAATTGGATTTAGAGCAGGGGAACACGAAGGATGGTCCAAAAGAGTGACGTCATTCTGCTGAAAAATGTTCCTTGTGTACTGTAGCGTTGTTCTGTGGAAAAACACAGTTGTTACCACACAGACGAGACCCTCAGTCATGAGGGATGTTGTGTGCAACATCTGGACATAGCTGGCGGCCGTTTGACGCCCCTGCACTTTCTGAAGCTCCGTTGTTCCACTGAAGAAAAAAGCACCCCAGACCATTATGGTGATCCCTCCACTGTGGCACGCAGAAAACATCTCAGGTGGGATCCGCTTTTCATGCCAGTAGCGTTGGAAGACTTGTTTTTTTTTTTTTTTTGAAGCCCTTCAGTCTCAGAGGCCATCTGATGGTTGTGGGCTGCAGGGGCACCAGTAATGACCTTAATTTGGGTCGAGGATCGTCCAGTGTCTTGACAGACAGCCAATTGGATCCTCAGTGCTTTTGGGGGTCTTCCACAAGACTTTTTTGTTCCACAACCCTCAGGATCATTTAAGAAATTCCAAATGACTGTTTTACTACGTCCCACCTCAGCAGCAATGAAGTGTTGCGAGAGACCCTCCTTATACAGTTCAACAACCCAACCACGTTCAAAAAGGGAACGTTTTTTTGCCTTCAGAACGTCATGACAGTGTGACCACCTGACAGGAAATGACAATGAATCCACATTTTTGCACAGATTTGGCCTTTTAAAGGCATGTGGTCCTAAACTTTTGATCAGCTGTAAAACAGACTGTTTCAGTTTAAGTGTTGTTTTCAATAAATTGCATGCTCAAAAAATGTTTTGTCTTACTCCCATTTCTTCTTGTTGCATGTTCAAACTTGACTTAGAACCTTGTTAAGTTCCAACCATGCAAAATATGATTTTTTGCCATTTTTTAAGTTGTTCTAAACATTTAATCAGGACTGTACTCTGTTTTAGACTCTATGCCCAGAATACATAATAATGTCCAGGTATCAATGTCAAAAAATCTTCTAAAACTTATTCATATTATGCATGTAATATTGTCTGTGTTATGAAATAAAAATAAATTCATTAAAAAGGCAAATAAGTCTGCAGCTTTTGCCAAGAAAATTAGTCACAACCCTTTGGGTCATTGCTGAGTCATGATGGCAATGATCAAATTTAAGATCTCTAGCTTCTTCCTGAAAGATAAGACTGTTGTACCTAATGTCCCAAAATGTCTCTATGGGGGCATCAGGATTCCACAGCTCTATGTTCTCTGGTTGATGCAGAACTAACAGAGCCTGGAAATCAAAAGAGCAAGAGGAAGAAGATTTTAGACTGCAGAGAAAGAACCAGGAAGAGGTAAAGATTAACAGTAAAAAATAAAAAGATCAGTGCCTATTTCTATTATAATAACTTGCATAAGATAAAATAAGATAGACCTTTATTAGTCCCACACATGGGAAATTTGTTAATGACAAAATATATTTATCACAATTCCAGAGACCGTGAGACTGTCTAAAATTTGAGACAAACCTAAGAGATATCATCACTATGGGTCAGAACTTTCAGAATAAAATCATAAATTATTTTTGAAATTGTTCTTTCGCCTTAAGCTGAAGTAATACGATATGTTATGTGATTATGTAAGTTCAACTAGCTCTTTTATTTGTTTTACTGTTTTATATATTTGTGTTTCCGACAGAACATATATAAAATACTTTCTTAAATGGAAATAGAAGACAACAGCAATAATCAGTTGTCTCTATTGAGTTCTTGGTCCAGCAGATGGATTCAACCTCTACAATCTTTGAATGAAGTTGGTAATGGTAGTCCTTGTTCTGCAGCTCAGCAAATCCCCACAGCAGAAAAAGAGCACCATGGCCAGTTGGTGTCTGTCCAACAGCAAGACAACAGTCTTTAGAGAGAGACAGCTGAATGGTCTTAGTAATGGTGCAACGAATCACTGTTGATCCGTGATCCGAAAAGATCCCTCTCCACGGTTCGGCACACACATGAACTGAAGATTCGAAAAAGGGAAAAAAAAGCTCCACTGTATGGTGCGCGTGGTCAGTCTGCGAGCCCTTACAGCTATAAGCCAGAGCTATGGCCTCTACAATCCAACAAGCTAGCCTCTGGCGTGATAAGGGCCTTGTGAGGGGATGCCCAGGAAACAAACAGCTGATCTGACTTCCTGAATCCAGCCGTTCTGTCAACATAAGTCCCTAAGGCCCGCACGGGGCACAAAGTGTTCAGCCTATGCTCCGTTTCCGAGGAGAACGGAGGGGGTGAAAAGCCAGCAGCTCTACTGCAGAGCACCTGTATGATGACTCCATCACCTTGGGAACAAAGGCTGGGTTAGGCCTCAGACGTGTTTTAGTGAGTCCAGGAGCCAACTGTAAACAGGAGGGGTGAACAGACAGAGCCTGTAATTCACTAACTCGCTTGGCTGTGGTTAGAGCCAACAGCAGAGCGGTCTTAAGAGAGAGAAGCTTCAGCCCCACTGCGCTGATAGGCTCAAAGGGGTGGTGGGAGAGGGCGTCTAAAACAACTGACAGATCCCATAGAGGGACCAGTGATCTAGAGACTTGGGAGGGCTCGACGCGCCCCCCTTGCATGAAGCGACACACAAGAGGGTGCTGACTGGCAGGTTTATCACCAAATCCCACATGGTAGGCTGAGATAGACGCCAAATAGACCTTTAAAGTAGAAAAAGCTCTTGTTTGGTCCAGCAAGTCCTGAAGAAAACACAACAGCTCCACTACTGAACACTGAAAAGAGATTACTTGCTTTTCATGACACCACTCTTCAAAAACCCACCATTTACTGGGGTAAATGGAACGGGTGGAGGAGGCTCTGGCATTCTGAATGGTCTCAATAACCTTCGGAGGCAGGCCTGCAGCATTCAAATTCCACCTTTCACGGGCCAGGCCCAGAGAGTGACCTGGTCTGGGTGAGGATGGTATATCTCCCCGTGCGCCTAAGACAGAAAGTCCCTGCGGATGGGGAGTGGCCACAGCTCGTCCACCAGAAGCTGGACGATTTCTGCTACCCAGTGTTTGGATGGCCACCAAGAAGCTATTAAAATCAGTGACAGCCCCTGATCCCTCACGCTGATCAAAGTTGGGGAGATCAGGATGAGGGGAGGGAAAGCATACAGTAGTGTGTCTGGCCATGGATGGGCCAGCACATCCACCCCCAGATGGGCATCTGCGTCTGACAGGGAGAAAAACAGTGGACAATGTGTGTTTTTTCGTAAGGCAAAGAGATCTATGGCCGCCCGGCCAAATCTCTGCCATATGTGCTCCACCACCTGCGGGTGAAGTCTCCAGTCTCCGAACAGGGGATTCCCTCTGGACAGGAGATCCGCCCCCCTGTTCAGAATTCCTGGCACGTGAGTTGCTCGAAGGGAGAGCAGCTGTGTGCTGCTCCACACAATTATTTCCCTGGCTAACCTGTGTAGCTGCCGGGAACGGGTACCGCCCTGGCGGTTGATATAAGCAAGTACCGTGGCGTTGTTTGTTTTCACTAAAACATGCCGCCCCCAGAGATATGGCAGAAAATGCTGTAATGCTAAGAGCACTGCACGGAGCTCCAGCACATTTATGTGATTCAGAGCCAGTCTCCGCGGCCAAATGCCATTCACTGCTCTGCCCATCATCGTTGCACCCCAACCTGACAGGGATGCAACTGTGGTCAGAGTCACCCTGGATGATACTGCCCCTAGAGGTACCCCCGCAGTGAGAGCTGTCGGGCTCCTCCATGGTCGGAGAGCCGCAATACACAACTGTGTTAGCTTTACTCTGCAACTGAGATGTTGGTGAGGGCACAGCCACAGAGATGCGACCCACCGCTGAAAATCCCTCATCATAAGCAGCCCCAAACGTACCACCAATATTACCGAGGCCATGAGGCCGAGGAGGTGGAGACAGAGTCGGAACCGCACGACTTTTCCCCGCTGAAAGAGGGAAAGACAGTGAGTGAAGGATGGGATACTCTGCTCTGAAAGTGTGACACGATAAGAGATGAAGTCTATTCTGAGCCCCAGATACTCTGTATACTGTGGAGGTTCCAAGCGGCTCTTTTCCTGCTTGATTGTAAAACCGAGCTCCATGAGGTGACTCACTACCACCCCGGGAATCTTTGATCGCCTGCTCGCGCGATCCTGAGCATATTAGATAATCGTCTATGTAAGAGAATATCCTGATGCCGCTGTTCCTTAATGGAGACAGGGCTGCCTCCACACATTTGCTGAACACCCTCAGAGAGAAAAACCCTGCTGAACTTCTTCGCTCGGGACTGCTCTGATCGCTTCTTTGCATAACAGAGAGGCTATTTCTTCCTCCAGGACATTTGCTGACTGGCCACCGAAGTTAACACTCCGCCGAATCTCTGTGGTTTTACTGCAAAAAGTAGTCTGTACCCATGGGAAATAGTTGACAAGACCCGGGGATGAACTGCGCGTGCGCGCCACCGCTTCAGCCGAGCGGCGAGAGGGCCCTTGAAGACCTGGTAATGTGACGTCACCCCTGTCTCCCGAAAGGAGTTGGGGCTGTCCCGCTCAGGAAGAGCGTAACAAAAGAAAATCGCTGCCATTTCCCTTTGGGCAGTGCTTGGTGACACTGACAGAGTGCTTAGGAGTACTGGGTGAAACTGTGCCATTTCTCCACAAGTCTGTCCTCCCTGAACTGGAGGAGGGGACTGGGAGGGTGCTCCTGATGAACTGGAAACTTCTGGAGACCCTGAACCTTGGAGTGATCCGGTCACTCCTTCCAACACCTTCCTTCTCTTTGGAGGAGAAGAGGGGGGTGACAGAGAATGCAGGTGGTGTGCTAGGCTTACTGTTTCTTTTTCCCTTCTCCGAGGTGTGACAGCTTGTTCTTTGCAGCAGCCGCTGCAAAGGAATGCTTGCCCCAAGGTCACTGATTCTCTACTTTGACTTGGTGGACAGGCTGAGGGGCCTCCTGCTCCTCTCTGCATTCTGGCCCCGCTCTGTCTCCCTCTCACAGCTGCAGCCGCAAAGTCAGCTCTTGGCACCTGCAGGGGTTGTGGGTTAGGTTTCCTGGGTAAGTAGAGATTGAATGCTTCTCCCTCTTACTTTCTGCGGGTGCTTGTCTCTCTCATTTTCTCCAAGGCTGGGGAAAAGAGACCTTTGGTCGGGTCATAGGCTGCATCCATGACCTCTGCCTTCTGAGCATCACCTAAGCCTCACAGGTTTAGCCACAAGGCTCTCTCACCCAAGAATGCAAGGCCCATTACACGCCCACAACCTTGGACTGCTCCCCTGGAGGAGCGAAGGAGGAGATCATTAACCATGCAGATTTCATCCCAGAGGGCTGGGTTTGGGGAACCCGAGACCCCTTGGTAAGGCTACCAAGGGGGCAGCCCAGGGGGGCAGCTGGCCATGGAATGCCTAGCTTGGTAGCAGCCCGTTTGCAAACCTCGTACAAATTGCTGTCCACCAGGAGTGCAACTTCAGCCCCACTTGGTGGCCTGGACTGACGGGGAGGGAAGGTGGAGTCATCCTCCTCATCATCCATGTCCTCTAGGTCGAGGAGGTCTTGGAGTTGGCATCGCCCTCCACGTCCTCGCTCACGTTTTGATCAAGAAGGTCCTCGAACAATGGGGGCATTAGCAGGGACTCTTCGTCCATCATGTCCGCCCAGGTTGTGGAGGCGCGCGGATGACGGAGTCAGCTCGTCGTGATATGCTAGCTGCACTCTGCTAGCTAATATCGTTAGCAACTTAATGCCAAAGAAATCCTGAGGTCGTCTAACAAACTAATGCTAGCAACACACTAATATGGGTTGTGGCCTGCTAACAATTTAATGCTAGCCGGACACTGAAAGAAAAAGGCCGCAACACGCTAGCCCAAGTTACGCAACGTCGGCTACCTCGTTAACTAAAACCAGGAACCACTGGAACAGCTCGCCTGACACTATTGCTGTTCAACAGAGTGTAACTGTAAGTACACTTCTTTCGAAGGACTTACTCAGCACAATCCAAACTGGAACCGGACAAACAGTTCGACAACATACTCCTACATGGGACGCCTGAGAACTGTTAAGCAGCTAATCAAGTTAGCCTGGATGCGCTGAGGGAGCTCAAATAGTTTCTCACAGGAAGAAAGCGAGAATGAGTTAGGAGGGGCTGGTCGGCCGTGTAAGAATGAGGGGGCGGAACCCTGAGCACGGCTCGACACATGTCATTGGAGCTTCCGTAGTTGGTCACGCCAAGGCGATTCCCATAGTGAAACACAGAGTGACGTTAGAAAAAGAACCACCACAGTTTGTCTACAGTGTGGCATGAGGAAGCCTTATGACACTCATTTGAAACAACATCACCTTGGTGTGACAGGAGCTAAGACCAAGGTTGCGCAACAACCGCTGATATCCGCGGCATTTAAGCAGCCCTTTGCTGCCCAATCCAACCAAGCTAAAGCTATTACAAAAGCCATTGAGGTGTTTATAGCTGCAGACATGAGGCCACATTCATATAACATATGATGAACGTGCTTGAGCCACGCTATGATATCCCGCTGCGCACCCACTTCAGTGACAAGATTGTTCCAAGCGTGTATAACGAGGAAAAGTCTAAAGTTAAGCCTGTCCCAGGCATCTTCTGTTGCACCAACTACAGATGGGTGGACCTCCAGGGCAACGGAAAGCTACGTGACCGTGACTGCTAATTACATCACAGAGGAGTGGGAGATACGAAGCCCTGTACTGCAGACATGCCCACTCTATGAGAGTCATACAGGAACAAATCTGGCGCACTTACTGACAGAAGCAGTAGCAGAGTGGTGGATAGAGAGGCCCAATACTAATATCAAAGTCACAACAGGTAATGCTAAAAACCAAATAAATGCAGTGAACGAGGCAGTACTAGGCACACAGATAAAGTGTATTGCAAATGCAATTAATTTAGCATCCCAAAAGGGAATTACAGTGAGTAAGATGGACTGCCTTCTTGGGAGGATAAGGAAGGTGGTTTCCTACTTCCACGAAAGCTCAAAAGCAGCTGTCTACTCATAAACTCATACATGACATCCCAACAAGGTGGAACTCGGCTTACGATATTGTTGGAGCAGGCAGCTATATACTCTGCATCAACAGACAAAACCCTGAAGAAAAATGTCAGAGACATCATCACCTTGTCTGATGATGATGTTAGAGTGGCAGAGGAGGTCCTCCAGCTGCTCAAACCACTCAAAGCGGTTACAACTCTGTTGAGCATGGAAACTGCACCATCTGTGTCCATGATACTGCCTCTGAAAACAAGGATCCTACAATAAATGGCCCATTAGAGAGGACCTGAAGCCCAGATAGACTTCACCCCCAAGCTTACAGGGGTACCGTCACAGATCTACTGCAATTGATCAAAGATTCAAGTCCCTAAGCCAGTGTCATACAGTTGTGAGCAGTCTTGGCACTGAAGACTGTGACGAGGTAAAGAAAATAAATATCCATCCATCAATCCATCTTCTTCTATCCGGGGCCGAGTCGTGAGGCAGCAGCCTAAACATAGCAGCCCAGACCTCTCTCTCCAGCCACCTCCTCCAGCTTGTCTGGAGCACCAACGCGTTCACAGGCCAGTCGAGAGATATAATCTCTCCAGCATGTCCTGGGTCTGCCCCGGGGCCTCCTCCCGGTGGGACATGCCTGGAACATCTCACCCAGGAGGCGCCCAGGAGGCATCCTTGGGGTGGCCACCTGGGGTGGCTGTAGCTCAGGTGGTAGAGCGGATCACCTTCTCACCGGAAGGCTGGTGGTTCGATCCCAGGCTCCTCCAGTCTACATGCCAAATATCCTTGGGCAAGATACAAACCCCATGTTTGCCTACTGGTGAGGGTGAGAGGGCCCGGTGGCGCCAGTATCCGGCAGCGCCAGTATCCGGCAGCCTCGCCTCTGTCAGTGTGTCCCAGGGCAGCTGCGGCTACAATGTAGCTTGCCATCACCAGTGTGTGAATGTGTGTGTGTGAATGGGTGAATGACTGATTGTAGTGTAAAGCGCTTTGGGGTCCTTAGGGACTAAGTATATATAATGCTATACAAATGCAGGCCATTTTCCATCCTTGTCAGGTGCCTGAACCAGTGGCTCCTTTCGATGTGAAGGCTCTACTCTGAGCCCCTCCCAGATGGCTGAACTTCTCACCCAATCTCTAAGGGAGAGGCCGGGCAGCCACCCATCGGAGGAAGCCCATTTTCACCAATTGTATCCGCGATCTCATTCGTTCAGTCACTACCCACGGCTCGTAACCATAGGTGAGTGTAGGGACGTCGACTGACCGGTAATGTGAGAGCTTCGCTTTTACACTCAGCTCTGTCTTCACCACAACGGACCGATACAGTGTCCGCATCACTGCAGCCGCAGCACCAATCCGTTTGTCGATCTCCCTTCTCCCGTCACTCGTGAACAAGACCCCAAGATACTTAAACTCTTCCACTTGGGGTAAGGACTCGTTCCTGACCCGGAGTGGGCACTCCACCCTTTTCCAGCTGAGGACCATGGCCTCGGATTTGGAGGTGCTGATTCTCATTCCCACCGCTTCACACTCGGCTGTTAACTGTTCCAAAAAGAGCTGAAGGCCATCACCCAATGAAGCCAACCGAACCACATCATCTGCAAAAAGATTCTGAGACCACCCAAGTGAAAGCCTCCCACCACTTGGCAACACCTAGAAATTCTGTCCATAAAAATTACGAACAGAATCAGTGACAAAGGGCAGCCCTGGCAGAGCCCAATCACACCAGGAACAAGTCCGACTTATTTGCCAGCTATGCGGACCAAGCTCTTGCAATGGTTGTATAAGGATCGAATGGACTGTAGCAATGGACCAGACACTCCATACTCCCAGAGCACCCCCCACAGGACAGCCCGAGGGACACGGTCGAATGCCTTCTCCAAGTCCACAAAACACATGTAGACTGGTTGGGCAAACTCCCATGCACCCTCAAGTATCCTTGAGAGGATAAAGAGCTGATCCAGTGTTCCACGACCGGGACGAAAACTGCATTGTTCCTCCTTTATCCGAGGTTCAACTAACGGACAGACTCTCCTTTCCAGCACCCTGGCATAGACCTTCCCAGAGAGGCTGAAGAGTGTGATCCCCTATAGTTGGAACACACCCTCCAGTCCCCTTTTTTAAAGATGGAAACCACCACCCCAGTCTGCCAATCCAGGGGTACAGCCCTTGATCTCCATGCAACATTGTATAGCTGTGTCAACCAGGACAGCCTTACAACATCCAGAACCTCCCTACCCAGGAGCGGAGGTCCTGGCGGACCAATCCCCAGATCCAAGACTGGCAATTGGGACATGGATTGTCACCTCTCTGGTGGGGAAGGAGCCTGAGTTAGTGCGTGGGGTCGAGAGGTACCGGCTAGATATAGTCGGGCTCACCTCAACGCACGGCTTGGGCTATGAAACCAGTCTCCTGGAGAGGGGCTGGACTCCTGTCTCAGTCTGGATATTTCAATATTTTGAAATGATATGCGTTTTATTTTTACTGATAATGTTTTTGTTCAAAGTTATTGCCACATTTTAATTTCTATGAAATATTTAATAAAAAAAAAACTTTCCCTGCAGGGTCAAGCAGCCCCAACAGGAGAAGACACATGTCGTCCTCAAAAGAAGTCTGCAATGGCGGAGCTTGTTGGTGAGACCTTTGCACAGAGGGACATGGGTAGCAAGGCTTTTGCTCACACCATCAAAGAGGAGGTGGCATCTTATAAGGCAGCAATTGGTATTCCAGTCGATGGTGATCCACGGATGTGGTGGAAAAGCAACGAATGTAAATACCCTTGTATTAAATTAGTCATCGACGATTTTGATAGTCGACGTAATCGTGACTAATCGTGGCAGCCCTATCAGACACATGTGTAAACTTGAAAGCATTTCAATAGATGAAAGAGATTTTTCCCTTGTATTCCTGGCTTTTCATTTTACATATCTGTAGGAAGCGCACCGAGTATTGAGCATTGAACTCTGACCTCCATGGCTTCTTGTGAGAGCTGGGTACTGTTGGTTAGCGGCACTAGCTGCACAAGGCCAGTGATGAGCTCTGCTGTGCTGCTCTGCATCTCTGGAGCTTGTTTCACTGGATTCTGATACACAATGACACAAACAAATATACAAGCATACTTGCTACATATTGAAGTCTAAAGATTTGACACAGAAAAAAATAACAGTTGTCTCTAGCTGATAAGACATTCCAACATAAATTTAGTGGGACTCACATGCAACATGAGTTTGGGGTCAGCATGGATGAGTTTAACCAGAGCAAGGAGGAGGCACTTGTAACTTCGAGTGTCCAGATCTGTGGCTTTCTCTTTGAACTTAAGGCTGGTGGTTTTCTTTCCAATAAATGTTAGACTCTGTAGCAGGCAGCAGAGAGAGAGGCAGAAAGACCGATAGAAAAAAAGAGACACCAAAAGAGAGAGAGACCAAGAGAGAGAAAAGACAGAGAGAAAAGACAATACAGCAGTAACTAATAGCCAAGTATAATTATATACATGTATAATTATATTACACAGAGTTAACTATTTATTGTAATAGTACAGTTTGTGTCTTTTGCCATGTTTAGTTCAATTATTTTCCATGTATGCTTTCTCAGACCTTCAGATAAGATTGTTTAAATAAGTAAAATAGTTTTCAATATCCTTCTGTTTTCTCACCGGAGTCATGCGTAGTGGAGCATGTGTGCCAGTGCCTTGGGTTACACGGTTGAGGGTGTCTGAGAACATAAAGCGAAGCTCTCCAGAGTAGCAGTATACAGCATCAATCTTAGGCCACCAGTCCAGGTGGGACTGAAATAAAACACAAGACAAGCGATGACAAGTAAGTCAAGTAACACCTCAAACCATTGCAAAAAAACTAAATGTATGAGGCTATGCAAAACTTACATTGTTGATTATTCTATGTAACGAGTTGACCAGAACAAAATGAAAAATGGAAGGGGATGAGGAGGCCAGGCAGACCTATAAGACAAAGAGGAAGTACCCCAAGATTTAGAGGAAACCTCATGTCATGCACCTTCAAACCAAGGCTAACATGCCATACAAGAAAATTAATATCACTTTTTCCTGTCTACCTTAAAGTGCTGGTTGTTGTGAGGGTTAATGCGGAAACAGGACACAAAGCAATCCATCATGAGCTCCACATCAGCATTCTGACTGCCCGTTCCCCTCCAGAAGGGTTTGGCTGGGTTGAACAGCAGAGCCTGATGAAACGAGGTCACTTGATGTCATTCACAAGCACATTTCCACAAAAAACAACTTAATTACAACGCCCTTATAGATAAATATAATAAAAGGGACCAGTTACAGCACTTACAAATATTGTTATATACAAAACGCATAACATGTATAACATACGTAACAACAATGTATGTAGTAATATCATCCAAAGCTTTTGGATGAGTCCGATTTAAATAATGATTGTTTAAGGATTGTCCTGAAAAACAGGAAAGGCCGACTGACTTGGAACAGAGGCTGAGAAAGGGAAGGGTCCTCAGCATTGCAACAGAATAAAATAAGAAAAATATGAAAATAAGACACACACACACACACACACACACACACACACACACACACACACAGAGCGAGAGCAAGAGCAAGAGCAAGAGCAAGAGAGCGAGAGAATATGCATTACCCCGCCTACTAACACAGCCACCCAAACAGGCTATGAAGACCACTTACACTCATAATCATAGCCATATCGCTCATCACTGTTAAAAAAAGAAAAACTTCACAGACACGCTTGCTAACAATGACAGAGTTCATCAATTTCAGTGCCACCAATCAGTGTTAGTGGTTAATATATTACAATTGTCAAATGCTTGTAATATGAAGGCAGTGATCTTTTATTGGGATCTTTTAAACATGCATTTCTGTTAACATGCTATCCTGTCAACCTTCTGGCTTAAGATTTGACGTGTAAACTAACTGACTGCCATTATGTCAGGGCAACATAATATAACACAAGTGAACAGAATGTTGCAGGTGGTTAAATATGACAGAGACCCACCGATGTATGTATGTGAGTGGAGACTCGAACAAACTGCTGTTATTCCTGGTTCTGATGAATTGGTGAAGCTTGCACACCAAAAAACACATACACACACACGCACCTTATATACAAACTCATCTATATATAAGATTGTATATATAAGATTTTTATGTTTTATTTGTGTTTATGTGTATCACTGAGGGCTGTGGGAGCACCGCAATTTCAAATTCCTGTGTATCATCTGTACCGTAATTTCCGGACTATAAGCCGCTACTTTTTGCACGAGCTTTGAACCCTGTGGCTTATTGTCCGGTGCGGCTTTTCTACGGTTTTTTCGTGATTGATCACGCTTCAACTGAGTTGTCCTCGGTCAGAAGGAATGGTCTTCCACAGTAGTGTAGTTCAAATGAGTTTAATGAAGGCCGTGGCAGATGACATGATCAGGATGAACAGCATTGTTATGGGAGGTGATTGACTGACAATATGTGTGTATGTGAGTGTGTGGTCATCTGTAAACAGAAAGAACAAATACGTGTATTAACCGCTATGTATTGCACTATACAACTTATACAATACTGTGGGTTTACCGCTTAATGTTATACAATCTACAATATAACAACATGGCCAGTAGATGACACCCTAAGACCATAAATGAAATTTCCGCCCGTATATACGACAGCAAACAGGACTTCTACAAATTACAAATACCCATGCAATACCCATAGTAAATAGTTACATCCACCCACAACTACAAACTCAACAGTAAGTCATATATGAAATATGGGCTGAAACAAGGCTGCCTGTAGTAGCCTGAAGCCACATCTTAGCAATAGCAATGGGATAAGCTTCGTATGGTAAATAACACAGATAAAGTTGGACAAACATTCTTATCTTACAGTACTTACTTGGTAAGCACGCACACAGTCTTAACTCACACAGGAACGCAAGTAAGAACATTACACCTCTGACACACCACGCAGCAGTGCCGAACTGCACCAAGCACCGAACGCATTAACGACCGGCAGTACCATAGGTGCATTATGGGTAACGTAGTCTAAACAAGCTCTAAACGTAGTCCAAACCAAGCAGACTTTTAACAACTTAAGATCAAACACC
>VURO01020401.1:0-17526 GCA_015108175.1 Pelvicachromis taeniatus
AATGTTGTTTGTAGCTCCACAGTTTGTCTTTTGTCCTTTCTTCCTCCCTTCACTCTCACCCGGTGGCAGCAGATGGCCCCGCCCCTCCCTGAGCCTGGTTCTGCCGGAGCTTTCTTCCTGTTAAAAGGGAGTTTTTCCTTCGCATGATTGTTGAGGTTTTCTCTCTATTATTGTTGGGTCTTTGCTTTAAAATATAAAGTGCCTTGAGGTGACCGTTTTTGTGATTTGGCACTAGATAAGCAAACATGAATTGAAATTGTATTAGACTTTTATATTGTGAAATATGGAAATCCAGATCCCACTCTTTGATTGCATAAAAAAAAACAACAAAAAACCAAACAAGATTTCTCAGCTGACAACAGCTTAGGACTACCGGTTAACATATGTTTACAGTTTGAATCATTTAATACAACCTCACTTTGGTGTCTGCATATACCAGTGTTTGAAATCATGTTTTTGCTGGATTCACGCAAAATATGTTTGATCTCCATCACCTCACCTGCTTTGCTGCAGTCAACACTAAAATTGTTTTTCTGCGCCACCAAAGCCTTGGACAGCCCTGCTCCACGACAAACCACCATGCTAGCATCCGACGTCATTTTGGATGAGGTGGTAGAAGAGGACGAGCTGTAAGCGCCGCCCACTTTGGATGTTTTGGTAACCGTTTCAACCAAGACGGAGGAGGTCTCATGGAGGCTGTGTCCCCCTGACAGCCTCGGGCCTGAAGGAGAGAGAAAAAGAGAGAGAGACAGAAAAAAGGAAGTCATCTCCAGTCATCATGGCTTAATCCAGACATTACATAACACACTCGGTATTGACAAAGATATGAGGGAGGAAAAGCTGCTGTTTATATGGAGAGTTTCTCCTCCACAGAAAAGTGCAAGGAGGTCCAAATTGAAAAAGACTTTATACCACTTTCAAATAAAGTGAACTTTCAGGAACTCTTGGGAGTTGTTTTGAAACTTGAAAGCATTTTTATGTAACACTAATAAAAAAATAAAAATAAAAAATGGGAATGTGTTTGGGGTTTTTACATCAACCAGTGACAGGAATATATTGCTGCAGTGCAAGAGAAAACCAGCTTTTATCTAAGATGAACACGGAGAAGCACACACGTGGAAGACGTGACATTTTCATTACTTCTGCACTTTTCAGAGATGCACTTATCTCTCCATCGAAGACCTATCATGCAGATATATACTGTCAAGCACACCTGTGATTTTGGCTTTGAAAGGGCTGCCCACTATGTGCTGTGGCCCGCCATATTTGATGGTGATGAGATAGTTGCCGGGTGCCATGGGTGTGTAGGTGATTTTATAGCCTTCAGGACACTCCCGACAGTCCATCTTGACCTTGGACGGCCCGTCAATGTTGACCGACAGAGTGCCAGAGCCTGCGTTGCAGGTTTTGACTACAAACTCGGAGGGTACACCTGTGAGAAGAAAGATGCAGATGTTTGAAGTGCTTCGCCTTTGTTGCAATTGTGCAAGAATATAACAGGAGCACATGATGGTGAATGGCTGTGAAATGCACCTGTGGTTCCCCCCTGCAGTCCAGGGCCATGTGCAGTCACCATGCCAGGGTCTCCAATAAGCCCTGGATCTCCCACTCGCACTTTGAATGGGCTCCCGGGAATGTGGCATCCATTGAACTTGACATCTATGGAGTGAACTCCATTTTCTCGTGGAATGAAGCGGATTGCACTCTTGTCTAAAAACACAAGAGGAGACATTTCTGCTCTTTTGCTCACGGATGACGTGTTGAAATTAAACAACCTGAGTTATCTCTGTTGTGCAGCCTACTTAATGCTAAAAACTGAGGGTGGTGCATACCGCTGTCAAGCTCGGTGACATAGCATTCCTCAGAAGAGCCAGAGGGGGTGTGGACTTTGGCATCAACCACACCTCGGGCACCGTTGCGCTGCACCATGAAAGATGCTTCTTGGTTCACCTTCAAGTCTTTCTCCTGCAAAAGACAGGTAATAAAAGGATTTAAAAATGTGTGCGTGTGTGTGTGTGTGCGGCCCACACATTTAGGGACACAATGTGTGTGACTCATCGTGCCTGAACAAGAATAGATGGAGCATTTGCGTGTGAGAGGCAGAAAAGGTCAAAGATTACAGCGAGGCGTTTAGTGTTTTTTGCCCCACAGATGGACAAGAGGTCCTAGCAGACAGAGATAGCGTGACATTTTAAACGCTGCCGTTGCACTTTACCTGGCTTTTTCATTTTCTAGTGCGGGAAAAAAAGTGCTCTGAAGTGGCATTTCAGTTAACTAAAAATACATGGTTTTAGCATCGTTGGCAGCTGTTACGGAGACTATGAAAGCAAATAAAACAACATCTGTCTGCCGCTGACACCAATATCGTGAGCTGTCAGAGGCATCTTTATCTTCAGCTCACAATTTGCTTTCTTGCTTTCGCTCAGACGGAAACACAATCACAGCAGAGCAACTGAGTGCTCACATAGCACAGCTTGTGATGCCCCACATTAGAGAGGGACAGTTAATCCAGCCCTTCATCACTGGCCAGCATCACAGTATTATATTCATGGGTACTGCTCCAGCACTGGCATTCAATTACACTTCAAGGGCAAAGTGCTTTTCAAAAGATCTGCAACCAATCACACATTATGTCACATGCCATCTGCTATTCTACCTTGATATTCTGTGATTGCGTATCTATTTTGTCTGTGATAGCTGCTGAGACAAATAATTAATGTGACTATTGACAGCTGTGTGTGTGTGTGTGTGCATATGTGTGCGTGTATGTGAGAGCTAACCTGAAGGCTTGTGACAGTGAGCCTGCGGGCCTCGTCTGACAGTGTAGCAATCGGAACGATGAAGGGGCTGTCAGGGATGTGCTCGTTGTTGAACTTGATTGACACCTCGTAGTCACCTGGGGAGGCAGACAGGTTATTTACTTCCACCATCAAATGAAGTGGAGGAGGCTCACAGGAATTACTGAAAAGCTTAGCAGCTCAGAAACAAACACACACGCACGCACACACAGAGTCGTACTGCTAAAACATGCATGAGGAAGATACAACGGCTGTGTGCGATAGAAGTTCTACCTGGTTCTTTCACTATATAGGAGACGCCGCAGGAACCATCTTTTCTGTCCTCAAATGAGATTTCAGCCTTGCTGGGCCCCTCTACGGCAATGGACAGGCCACCAGCACCTGCCTCTCTGGTCCAGATACTAAATTCAGCTAAAGATGATAAAGTAAAGGAGAATGTTAATCTTAAGGACGAAGAATGTCAAAACACAATCGCTCCCATTAACAGCATGGCTGTTTACAAACAGGAAACTCACAAGGTGCTCCAGCAACGCCTCTCTCCAGCCCAGGACCTCCTGCGCGGACCTTGTGTGCGCCACCCTCCCCCATGGGACCCACGGTGAACTGGAAGGGGCTACCGGGGACGTGCTGGCCTCTGTACTTGACGTTGACTGTGTGCGGTCCGATTTCCTGAGGGATGAAGCGCACACTGTAGGTGCTGCTGCCTCCATCTACGATGTCAGCGTCCACTGTTTTCCCACCGGGGCTGGTCACCTGAGCAGTCATGGCCTGGGAACCACTCTCAACTGGTGGGACAGAGCAAAAAGTCAGATCAGGAACAATCCAGGATACATAATAGGCATACAGTAAAAATCAGTGATTTAGCAGGCAACTAAAGCTGGATTCAGAGTTACTCACCCTCAGGTCGGGCAGTGATGCCAGCGAAGCTGCTGAGACTCTCTCTACCTAGAAAGTCTCCAAAAACATCTCTGAAGGGGCTTCCTCTTCCTCCCACCTGAGTGCTCTCCTCCACTCGTACTTCCCTCTTGGTCTCTCCACCGCGGGTTTTGCTGATCTCTGTGCGTTCGGTGCGAGTGTAAGTATGGCTGCTGCGAGTGAATGTCCTCGTTAGCCTCTCCTGAGCTGAAACCATCTGGAACCAGTTTCCTACAGCAGGGAAGAAGCAGCCAAAGTATAAATGTAAGAATACAGCAGCTTCATTTATTTAAAATCGCTCCCCGCGGTTCCTCTGCTCTCTAACCATTTCTAACTGGCTTCTGTGCTCACCTGGGATCTTAAGGTTAAGACCACATGTGCTTCCCACTGACGCAATGGATGAGGCCTGTCTCTTCCTAGTAATACTCTCCTTGATCCTGCCCTCTCCGGTCACCTTCACCGTGAAAGGACTTCCTGGAAAGAACATGCACATATGCAGATTTAATTCATTTGATTATTTTATAGCAAAATATCCTCTTTAAAAAAAAAAAAAAAAAGTAAAAGATTCTAACCTGGGATGTGCTTTTCTGCAAACTTGATGTTAACAGTGTAACTTCCAGGCTCTGTTGGGCAGTAGGTCACCCTGCAAGTCCCATCCTCCACATCTTCACAGTTGATGTCCACTTTGCTCGGACCCTCGATTGACAGTGCCAGACCTCCGTAACCTAAGCAACAAATTTGACTCTTTATTTGTTTTGTTTTTTTAACTATGCTTGTGTGTCATGTACCACTTAAAAAGCATACCTGCATTCCTAGTATCCACAAAGAATTCAGCCATTTCAAATGTGTGTGCCTCCACCAGGCCTTTACCGAAAGCCTTCACCCTGCTGGCCTCACCGATCTCTGACTGGCCAACCATGATTTTGAAAGGACTATTGGCCACATGCATGCCATTCTTCCTAACGCTCACTTCATGCTCACCAACCTCCTTAGGAGTGAAAGAAATGCCTGTGGGCATAAAAAAAAGAAGGGTTAGAAGAAAGAAATTAAATGCGCCTAAAACCGTCAGCGGAATCTTATCAATCTTCTACTCTTCTTAGTCTTTGTGTAACAGGAAAATTAATATCCCACCGAGGTGTCTGTTGGGCAGTCTCTTAAGTAGGCACGGCTCTTCGTTGCCAGATGGAGCTCTGATACTAGCAGTCAGAGAGCTCAGATCAGTTTCTGCGATCTTTAGGGACACATCGGCCGCCGTGCCAACATTCAGCTGGGATGTTCTGGTTATGGAGTCATCCCCTTAATTAAAAGAAAGAAAGAAAAAAAAGAGGATTTAGATCTGCAGGGCAAGTTATAGTTTAAAGGTTCAGTACATATCTATGTGCATAGTGTATACATACTATAATGTACTTCCTTACCAGTGATCTTAGCAGTAAAGGGACTGCCAGGAATGTGCTTGTTGTCAAACTTGACAATGATATTGTAATCCCCAGGTGCTGTGGGCAGGTAGGACACGGTGCAGGTGCCGTCTTTGTTGTCCTTGCAGGTGATCTCAGCCTTGGAGGGACCCTCCACTGCTAGTGACAGACCACCTAAAGGACACACACACACACACACACACACACACAAAAAAACTTCCGCTATGTTTTATCCCTTTTCAGTTGTCTCATAACTATCACTAGAAAATAGGCCTATGGTCTGCTACCTTCTCCTGCGTTCTTTGTGACCACTGTGAAAGTGGCAGCCTTGTTGACCATGCCATAACTCAGACCTGGGCCATAAGCAGTCACAACTCCACTGTTCACTGCATCCACGAAGAACTGCAGAGGGCTTCCTACAGAGGGCATAGTCATCAGCAACCAGTGATTAATACAGCATTTTATATTTTTAAATCTCAAGCAAAATTAATCAATAGCACTAAATTCTGATCCATCCATTGAACTTGGTGTGCCGCTGACCTGGTATGTGGTTTCCATCATATTTGATGTCCATTTCGTGCAGACCTTTCTCTGTGGGCTGGTACTTAATAGTGATTGTGCCATCCTTATTGTCAGTGATGTGTGGGCGAGCAGTCTTGCCAGAAGGCATCCGCACTTCACCTGCAGAGGTAAGACGGTTAAATGTCAGTGACCTAAAAAATAAGATATTTTGTGGGCGTGTGTGTATAGACGTTTTTTTTTTTTTTTTGGGGTGGGGGGGGGGGGGGGGGGGGGGGGTGTGTGTGTGTTTTTTTTTTTTTTGTGGGGTGGGGGAGGGGGGGCTGCAAGGGGTGTTTGTCACACCTGTGATTTCGCCTTGCTGTGGTGTGAAGGGGACGAGAAAGTTAACGGGACGGAAGAGAGGATCCACAGTATCCCGGGGAACGACTGGCTCATTTGTGGCCTGTCAAGGAGGAAGAAAAAAATAAAGTGTTGGTTTCATTCGACTGAATGTCAGTTTAAAAGCACCACGAACTGTGGCAGCTAGTGAATAATCCTGTGCTCACCATCACATGGAAAGGGCTTTTAGGGATGTTCTGTCCCCCAAAGCGGATGGTAATTACATATTTCCCAGGTTCGGGTGCTGTATAGTAAATGTCAAAGGTGCCATCGTGGTTTTCCACCACATCCATGTCCACCTCCATCCCCTGTGGGGTCAGAACCTTGCAGGTGACCTTGCCTTTCCCAGCAGCCTTGGCATCCACTGTTATAACTGTATCCTCAGAGGTCTGCAGCTTCTGCAGACTTGCTGTTAAGAACAGAGCGGAAAGAAGGATAAGAGGTAAAATGTGCTGCATTGATTCCTGTAAAGTCTTCAAGCAGTGTAGAGCAGATATAACAGCAAAGCCTTGGATACTCACACACACCGTGTCCTCCAATAGAAACTGCAGAGATAAAAATAGGGCATGATGGTTAAAAAAAACAAAAAATGAACATTAATAGCAAAATATTGCTGATAATGTTGTTATTTATCATGAATATTTTCTTACCTGTAACGCGACATTTGCTGGCATCTCCTGTGGGGAGAGACTGGATGCGGTATGGAGAGTAAGGAATCTCATCTCCTCCATATTTAATGGTGATAGTGTAGGGGCCAGTCGAGTCAGGCACATAGGACACAGTGTATGTGCCATCCCTGTTGTCCTGGATGGTTGCATTCTTTGGTTTTCCCTCTGGGTCCTGTGATTAGACATTTTATTTTACATAGTGTCTTATAATTTAGAAAATACCATGTAAAAGGAAGGAAAATCTACCAGAATCTGCACAGTGAGCAGTCCCTCTCCAGCGTCACGAGCGTCAATGGTGAACTCAACAGGCAAGCTAGCGGACACACCTTTGGTATCGAGACCAGGGCCACTGGCACGTACTTTACTGGCATCGTGCCCGGGCTGAGACATTACCTTGAAAGGACTGTTGGGGAGGCCGGAAGCAAATATAATTACTTCCCAAAAGTTAATTCTGTTCATGTGGACGCAGCGTTTTCAGTGGGAGAAACGTTTCGTCACTCATCCAAGTGACTTCTTCAGTCTCAGCTGACTGCAGGTTTCCCCAACCTTATAAACATTTGCATAATGACTGAAACCGTCATGGAGCTGGGTCGGTGACCCAGTGTTTTGTGTTTATCATTATCTTATGTTCTTGTTTATTCTGATTATGTATCCTGTTAAGATTTGCTAGTAAGGTTTTGGTTCTGCATTCCCTCCTTCCAGTTCTGTCAGGTCTCTGTGTTAAGTCCGTGTCTCCAAGTCCGTGTCTCCAAGTCCGTGTCTTGGCATGTGTGTCGAGTTCCTGTTTTACTTTGAAGGTCCGTGTCTCTAAGTCCGTGTCTCTAAGTCCGTGTCTTGGCATGTGTGTCGAGTTCCTGTTTTACTTTGAAGGTCCGTGTCTCTAAGTCCGTGTCTCTAAGTCCGTGTCTTGGCATGTGTGTCGAGTTCCTGTTTTACTTTGAAGGTCCGTGTCTCTAAGTCCGTGTCTCTAAGTCCGTGTCTCTAAGTCCGTGTCTTGGCATGTGTGTCGAGTTCCTGTTTTACTTTGAAGGTCTGTGTCTCATGTCAGTGTTTCTAGTTTTGCTTCCCTTGTCTCGTTAGCTCTGATTTCTCCCAGCTGTGTTTCCCTCCTGTCTTTCATTCCCTCGTTATGTCTCAGTGTATTAAGCAATGCGTTTTCCTTGCTCGGTGTCGTGTTGTACCCTCATGCCGTGTGTGTCCCTCTGTGCGCCTCAGCACACCTCAGCACCAGGGTCTCGTCTCCAGGTTTTCTAGTGTTTGGTATTAGTTTCCAGTTTCTACTTTTGGTATGTTTTTACAAGTTTATTGTTTATGGAGTTTTTCTACAACTGCAGTAAAGCAGTTGTCTGAGTGTCCTGCCTTTGGGGCCTACATCTTGTCCGCCACAGCTGAACCTTGACAGAAGCTAGCACCACTGAAGGAACAATGGGCTGTGAGGTCGTGCAAATGTACTGTTTATGAGGTTGGGGAAACCTGCAGTCAGCTGAGACTGTAGAAGTCACTTGGATGAGTGACGAAACGTTTCTCCCACTGAAAACGCTGCATCCAGATGAACTTTTGGGAATTTATTTACCTAGATGATTGAGCATGCGTCAAGACAAACATGATTACATATTCAGTGTGACAAAAAGGTAGAAATGGGACAAATTTGCTTAGCGTTTCTAAATCCAGACAGACCGAGCAGAGATTTGCCTGGATTAGTCTCATACTCTACCTGTGTGGGACTTCCTGGTCTGCATATTTGACTGCTACAGTGTACGGGCCATCCTGGGCTGGAGTGTAGTGAACTGTGTGGGTTCCATCACCGTTATTCTTCACACCAACAGGCTCCACGGTACCTAGAAATGAAGACATGCCACATAATTACTGATATTTGTCACTCAGTGCATTAACGATAGGTTTTCTAATTAACAGAGCACATTCTCACCTGTTGGACCATAGAGTTTGACATCCAGTGGGGCCTGCCCAGCCTTGGTGCAATCCACAGTGAAAGTCTGAGGAACATGGGCTCTCACTCCGCCACCCAGACCTGGACCAGAGCACTTTACTTTGCTGGGATCCACGGGATCCTTTACTGGCACGCGGAACGGACTGCCGGGGATCGGGTGACCTCCGTAATTAATATTCACATCGTAGTCTCCAGGAGTGAAGGGCACATACTCCACACTGCAGCTGCCATCTTTGTTGTCCTTGCAGGATATTTTAGCCTCTGAAGCTCCTTCGATGGTCAGACCCAAGCCTCCGGTACCAGCACCCCTGTGACAAAAGCCGACCATTTAAAAATGCTTTCACACTGGGGTTCCAACATATTCACTCTCTCCGTTTAAGCCGGAAATTACAGAAAAACAAAAACGTTTCAAAGATTATGCAAATAAAAAATTCTGTTTCATGTGTGGTTTGGCAGTACCTGGTCTCCACAGTGAAACAGTTAGGTTTGTTGGTGATTCCTCCCTCCAGACCTGGTCCAAAGGCACGGACCCTGGTTGGATCACATCCCTCCACCACAGACACTCTGAAAGGACTCTTAGGCGCCGGCGCATCATCATACAGCACTTCAATCAGATGCATCCCTACACACAAACGAATACGTCACTTACAGGTCTGACGCCATACCTCTGTGTCTGCTTGTTCTCAACGCAGCGAAATATATAGATTTTCTTGTTTTAAATTATGGGCCAGACAAATTCCCTTTTAGGGAGGTAAACATCTGTTTATTTATAAAAGACACTATCAAAAGCACAGACGCTCGGGTGAATGTACAAGGCATTACATCTGTTCCCTATTCATTATTCTGTTACAACATTTTTCTGACAGAGCCCTCTCAGTAGGCCTGTACACCAGATCCCAGCCACACTGCTGTGATATTAGAGCATGTCTGGTGGTAGAGAAGTGCTCTGTGATATCTTTGCTTTGTGCTACAGGTCTCTATTAATATCCCCTGTCATTCCCCTGCTGTACTGCTGTGTGCAGGCAGCCCTCAGCACACATACATACCTGGTTAAGAGCTTCTGAGCGCACTATTTATAAAACAGAGCCTGTCTGACTCTCTGCTTCCCTGCTCTCTGCCCCTCACATCATTGCACCACTGCATCATTCTGTATTTATACCCCCCCCCCTCTCTCACTCGCTCTTTCTTTTCCATCTCTCTCGCTTTATTCCCAAATGGCGCCCAACGCAAGCACCTGTTAGCAAACTGTACGAACTCTTTCACATGCCCTGTCCATGTAAAATCCTCCATTTATCTGCACTGGGTCAAATTTGGGCATTTTTCACCACGGTCCTTAGTTTATGTATTACTGAATGAGCCAACATAGTGACTGTTCTTACCGTCCTCGAACGCCGTATATTCCACTCTGTAGGTGCCGTCTCCCTTGTCAGTAATGTAGGTGTCCGTATTGGTGCCAGAGGGGTTAATAATGTGAACCTTCACGTGATTTCCTCCAACCTTGTTGAGGGCACGCGCATCCACAATGAAGTGGGTTGTGACTTCTCTGAGGACCCCTGATGAAAAAAATTGGCCTTCAGGTGCTGAGATATTAGAGATCTTTACTAACACTTATTTCTGAGCAGTCTGCATATACACTAAGGTGGTAACAACCAATAAAACAAATCTATCCTTTACATCTATAATGTAATGCAGTGATTTATTTTGAGGCGATTGTGTTATGTGTACCTCTGGGCTCCACTCCAGGCCCGTAAACATGAACACCCGTGGTGTCCACAGAGGGCTCCACCTGCAGCACCTTTGGAAAGTGGGGAATCACGTGGCCGCCGTACTTGATTGTGATGGTGTGTGTGCCATGGAAGGGTGGGATGTATGTGACAGAGAAGGTGCCTTCAGCCGTTTTCTGGATGTGCACTTCCGCCTTAACCCCGGTCTCTGACACAATCTCGATAGTGAGCTCGCCGTCGCCTGCTCTGGTACAGTCCACAGTAAAGGTCGCTGGTTCACCTGCCTTGGCCCTCTCTAGACCGGGCCCACTAGCAGTCACCTTGCTGGGGTCAAAGGCTGGGCGGACTGCAGCTTTGAAGGGAGAGCCTGGGATGTGCTGCTCTGCAAACAGGATGTTGATGGCATACTCGCCAGACTCAGTGGGCAGGTAGGCGACTGAGCATGTGCCGTCACCGTTGTCTTGGCACTCAATTTTTGCCTCGCAGGGACCTTCCACCGTCAGGCCGAGCCCACCTGCACCGGCTCCCTTTGTGTCAATAGTGAATGGAGCTGGTTTACCCACAACCCCTCCTTTGAGACCTGGGCCGAAGGCTCGCACCTGTGATGCAACGGTCAAGTTAGTCTGCGGGAGATGGTAGAAAAATGTGTCTTCATACATAGTGCAGAAATCTATACGGCTTTCATGATCTTTTACCTTTGATGGATCAGCAGGCATTACTGCTTCAACCCCAAAGGGGCTCCCCATCACAGGGTTCCCATCATAGCTGACATCAACCTTGTACTGCCCCTCCTCTGGGGGAATGTACTTCACACTGTGAGCGCCTTTGGCTTTGTCTGATTCCAGCTTGCACGGGATTGGTCGACCAGAGGGCGAGGTCATCTTCACGCCTACGTTGCCCTGCCCACCAGCATCCTTTGTGTCAACTGTGAACTCCTGATCCTTTCCAACCTCCACTTCTGCACAAAAGATTACAATAAATTTATATAAAACATGTAATTATACAGTTAACTGGACTATAGATATGTGATGGGTTATAACTTACTGGTATCTAATCCCTCCACTTTCACCTTTCCGATATCCATAGCTGGCGACACTGTGATGGGAAAAGGGCTCTTGGGAATGGGATCTCCTCCGTGAGTCACGGATATCGTCATGTTGCCCTAAAAAAGAAAGAAAGAAAGAAAGAAACACCATAAGAAGAATGACTATTTAATAATGCATGGCACTACTGTGAATAATTCATTTTCTAGTCTAACTGGACATCGAACAGAGGTCCACTGTACCTGTTGAAGAGCAGTGTACTTGACAGTGTAGGAGTAATCGTGGTTATCAATGATCTCAAAGTCACGAACTGCCTCTCCCGGGCCTGACGCAGCAAAATGCACCTCAGGTTTGGCCTTGCCAGCTCCCTTTGTGTAGATATTGAAGTGGGTTGGCGTGCCCACCTCCACACCTGAAACACACGTGCGTCTTGTCAAATTGTTCTGTTACTTTCTATCAACCCTGTAGCATTAAAGCAATGTCGAGGGTGTCGTTGCGAGTAAATACAATATACAGTATAGATGTCAAGGAAGCTCACCTGTCTTGTTGAGGCCAGGACCTTCTGCTCTCACCTTTCCAGCATCGTGGGAAGGATCCACTTTCACTTTGAATGGAGCGCTTGGAATTTCCTGAGGAATGCAATTACGAAGTAATGAAAAATCATAACTACTCATAAGTTTACAGCCCGGTCCCCTCAGCTCAGGTTAAATAAAAAAAGTGTTCTTACCTGATCTGCAAACAGCACCATGATGGTATATCGGCCTGGACCGGGGGGAGTGTACTTGACAGTGAAGGTGTCATTGTCATTCTTGATGATGTCAAAGTCGATGTCAGCCTCGGCAGGCCCCACCACCCCCGGGGCGCATTTTATTCCAATGCTGATGTCCCCTAACAGTGCATAACAATGAGTACAGTTCACAAAGGTTATTTAAAAGTTGAGCATGTGAATATATTGAAGCAGTCACTCAACTCCTCTGGCTTTATTTATAAAATATTGTCATCCATTTCAAATAAATCCCGTTTCACAGATTCACTTATTCTTCTCTTTCTGTGCTCTACTTTGTTTTATTTTTTTACACATTAGCATGGTGCAGCACTAGTTTCTTTAGGGTCAACTAAACTTAGGAGTGTTTTTGTAACCACCCACATCATCTCCTCGTTCAGGCTCACCTTGCCCAGCCTCACTGCAGTCCACAGTGAAGTATGTTGGCTCGTTAGCCTTGAGCCCTGTCTTCTCTACTCCGGGCCCATAGACCTTGACTCTGTCTGGATGAGAACCCTCTCCAACCAGCACCTAATGAATTCACAGTGTACTTGAAGCAGATGCAATTGATTGAAGTACAACCACTGCAGTCCTCTTATTTTGTCTATATCTGGTGAAGTGTCATCCTATTAAACAGACTTAATTTCAAGAGCAGAACAAAGTCGTGTCTGTGTGTGAGTGTGTGTGTGTGTGTGTGTGTGTGTGTGTGTGTGTGTGTGTGTGTGTGTGTGTGTGTGTGTGTGTCTCTTAGTAAGGATGCAGAGCGTCTGGGAGATGAGCTTTCTCTTCAGAGGATGAAGTCTTTGTCAGAGAGTCAGCGAGCTCTGGAGCTGGAGAGGAAACTCTTCACATCTGAACGGTTGCTCAAACAGGTAACAGGCTGCTCTGCCAGCCACTCTTCCCCCTGTTACCACCTGTACTATCTCTGTTACATGTGCAGTTTAAAACGGCACGTTTGCAGTCTTCTTTATCTCATTGTGCTGGCACCTTTGTCACTGCTATTGCACTAAAAGCAGATGGAAGTACAAGAGTATCCTACATGGTGTTTTCTGTGGAAATCTTAAGTAATTATAAAATTACTTCTGAAGACATGAATTTAACAGTAACGATACGAAAATAACTTATTACTGTAAAACCATGAAGGATCAGGTGGCTCTAGTTGGTATATGTATTTGGTTTGTCCTCCTTTGTTAATATTCAATATATTCATTTTAAGGCTAAATTACAGCAGAGAGTCTTCAGTCATGCAGTAGTGCTGGTCCATGCAGCACTGTTGTAACTGCTGTGATCTTATTTCTGCTATTTGATTGGATATTTCCATTTCCTGCTGCAGGCTCAGAGTGACAAGATCAAATTACAGTTGCGAGTGGAGGAGCTCCAACACAAATATGAGCCAAAAGGTATTCAGCATAGCAAGCCTGCTCTGTCCACATCATGCACCGCTGTTGTTTCAGCTCTGTAAGTTTGCTGTCGCCTGCAGAGGCAAAGAAGAATCTCATCCAGAAGAGAAACAAAGAGAAACTTCCTGTTGACGTCACACCCTCCATGGTGGAGGCACCACTGGACCGGACCGAGGAGGCTACAGCTGGTTCTAAGACTGTGGACCCCGCGGCTGACATGTGTTCTCCACTGAGCTCCACAGCAGGTGTGTAGACTGGAAGTCACAGTACCATTACAGCATGCTCACTGCAGCAAGGACAAAGCACTAAATAATTGCACCACCGTTCACTGTTGCAGTGTCAGAGGCTGAGCCACGGCCTGCCAAGTGTGTGAAGATCAGTGAAAACGAAGCTAGTGTGATTCCCAACACCAGGTATGTACTAACAGCAGGGGTCTGTACTAGGTCCTTGGGATTTTAGCGTTTGCTTTAACCCTGGCTTTTCAGAGACGCCGAGGTAGTTCACCTCTTACTTGGTTACATGACTGTAAATAAATTTCTGTCCACAAGTTGGAGCTAAGGCAGAAATACAGGTGATTTTTCTGTTTAGGAGATATTATTAGTAACAGTCTATCTATATTTGTTAAGCTGGAAGTATTTCATGAATTATTGTTTTAATCTTTGGTTTTAATAACTGGAGCCATTGTTCTCTAATATCTATGCTCTTCGTGATGATGAGGGTGAGTGATGCTCATGTGCTGCTCCAGTTGTTTTTGGTTGACAGTGCGATACGAGTCCACGATGTGAGCTTTGCTTTTTATTGCTGAGAGGAAAAATTAAAGTTTCTTGTTTTGTTTTGTTTTTCAGTACAGTTTGTAGTCATTGAATAAAGTGCTTTAAATCAGTTGTTTGTAGGTGTTATTGGATAAATGGTGCCTTTGGTAGCAGAGCACGACTTTTGGCCTGTCTTCCACCCCTCACACCCGACCGGTCGTGGCAGATGGCCCCGCCCCTCCCTGAGCCTGGTTCTGTTGGAGGTTTCTTCCTGTTAAAAGGAAGTTTTTCCTTCCCACCGTCACCAAAGTGCTTGCTTCTAGGGGTTCATATGATTGTTGGGGTATCTTTGTTACAGTTACTGTTATTGTATTGTCTCTACCTTAGAATCTAAAGTACTTTGAGGTAACTGTTGTGATTTGGTGCTCTATAAATAAAAAGGAATTGAACTGAATTGAAACTGTTTAATGTTGCCGGTGAAGAATATTGAGCTGTAGAAGCTCAGGCATCCTTAAAGAGTTACTGTGAAGTTGGTTTATTCTAGTTTGTTACATAGCTTGTAATTTTGGAGAGTATAGTAATATCATAGTTTGTTGTCAAAGGTATGTGGGTTTTGTCATATTCTAAAGTACAAAGAAAATTGGAAATAAGGACTGGGAAAGTGTCTGGTTTCCTGGTGAACTGTGATTATTATGACCCAAGTTAGTGTTTTATATTTTTATCAATGAATAAATGACTTGCCAAAACCATATTTGAAGCTAAGTGCTGACGAGAAATGCCCAGTTTACTTTGCCAAATGCTTTTTCTTCTAATGACAATACCAAGTTAGTTCTGTTGACTCAGACTGTTTATTTTTAAACAATGTGCCAAAACAGGACTAAAGTTGCTCTAAGTACAGATGAAAACTGTAAGATCATGTGCTGAGTGAGTAGTAACTCAATTTACTTTTTTTTTTTTTTTGGTTGTGTTCTCAGCTCCTCTTCAGCTGACTGTACGGAGAAAGAGATGGAGGAGAACCAGCAGCAGAATAAACAAGAAGAGAGAAGAAAGAAACAGAAAGCAGTGGAGATGATCCATGTCGGTTCTAACAGCAGTATGGAGAACCAGTGCGCTCAGCAGTAGGACTCATCAGGCCTGGACTACATGCTGTCACGTGTGGACATGATGCTGCTGTTATTTCTAATAGTCTTTCAAAAAACAAAATAAAACAGCTTCTGTTTTTATAAATAACATTTTTGTTCTACAATTGTACCCACATATTTAAATCTATTAAAAATGTTTCCAACATGCTGTATATTCTGCACTGGCTGCTTCTTTTTATATATCAGGTCATTATATATCAGGTCATTATATATCGTTAAAATACATCAAATGCAGTAAGCATACACGTTTCATATAAATATACTCTATAAGTACTTTAGCCCACATAATTAAACATTTCAGTTACATGAAACGTGAATCTTAATTTTGTGCACTGTATAGCCTGCATAATAAATAAGCATGTGGTTCATTTACAAACACAAGTCTTAGTTTCACACTCATTTTTTTGTTTTTATTAGAAAGAATCAAATTGTTACACAAAGGTGTCGTCAGCTGCTCTCAGTGAAAGAATCCGCGGACTGCTCCATGAGGAAACTCCTTGGACCAGGTCATGGTAAAGGGAGAGGATCAAATCAAGTGCTTCTGTATTTTTGTCTTTTGGGTTCCGCCACTTTTTTCTGCGTTCCGGTACTTACTGAATAGACAATATCACAAGACCGATAAAAGACTACATTAGAGTTCCTGCACTTAGTTTTTCCCACTTCAAGCACTGATTAGATTGTTCATAGAGTCCAAATGGCTGCTGCTTAAAGGACGTTCCTTGGGTTTGTGACGACCATCTGACGCACACTGACTGGACTCACCAGCTCAGCTACGAGCTTACTAAGCTTTAACATAGCATTCACGGGTGATACCAAGTGACAGCAGGTACTCCTCAGGCCATAATCCACGGGTGGCCATTTTTAGGTGGTTGAATTGTCGTTTCAAGGTTTCAAAACTTTAGAAGTCGTTGGTTAAATGTAGAGTTTTCACAGCAGAAAAGCGCCTGTTAGCACTCTCATGTGAAAACCAAATTTGATTGTTGGCTCCTGCTTTTCTACCTGCTGCTCAACACGTCATCCTCATCACCAGGATCACCAAGCAATGTGGAGTGATGAACATTTATGCTTTATTTATTCAGAATAAGTTTCCCATAATTATAATATTCTTTTAAAAATTCTCATTAAACTCACATTTTTGATTCATAAGTATTTTTAATATTATTCATTACAAGACTGTCCTTGCATTTTCTAAATAATTAAGTCATCACTTTATAAACAATAAGCATCAACTGAAATTCATAATGATAGTTCATAACGTTAAGTCTGCTTATTTGTGTTAAAATTAACCAACAGTTAGTCCCTCAGTTAAAGAAAATCATCTTCATGCAAAAATAAAAAAATAAAGAAATGAACGAATTAAGAAATTAATATATAAACAAACAAAACGCATAAAATAAAGTTGGTGTACCGTCAGATACTGTCGCAGCGTTTAACTGTGCCTTTGATAAAGACGTTTCAGGATTTTTCCTGTTGTATGTACATAGGTGACTTCAGACTGCATTGCAAGTTTTACAGGTGCATAAACAATTTAAATGTGCATGGATAAGGGTGTGTGCGGCCATGGTTTAACCTGTAGTGCTTCAATAACTGAGATCTCAACACACCATCATCATCACCGTCATATATTACTTATTACTTTAAATATCCTCATGGAAAGTGTAAAGATACACTCTGACTATTCATTATGATGTTAAAGATGAATACTTCTAAACATTTAATGGGGATTTTACTTTTTACTTAAAATGGCATAAATGAAGTTGTGCCTGCCCAGCCTGCAATCATGGACATGCTTTTCAAAAGAGATGTCCTGTAATAACATATTAACCAAACTTGTGGTTATGAAATAGAAAATGTAAAACAAGCCCAATTTTAGTTTTACAGTACTAACTACATTAAAATATGACAATAATCGCTGATTCATTACATGTCAAACTCAGGACTTGGTGTGGGTCTGACTGCCATCACAGTATTTATTTGTAGACTGGTGAAAGACTATATGAACTGGAACATTTGATGGAGACTTACAGTCAGCTCAGCTGTGCAGATTTATTCACCTTT
>VURO01020401.1:17546-34794 GCA_015108175.1 Pelvicachromis taeniatus
GTGCAGATTTATTCACCTTTGTTCACTCGTGTCTGGTTTATTTAAGATAGCCCCGGACATAAGTAGTTAAATGTAGGAATGATACACAAGTGCCATTTCTTTTCACTTTGTGATGCTTTTCAAGTCTTAAAATCATATTCTAAAGCACAATGCTGTGAGCAGCAAACAACACTTCAATCAAACTTAACACCCTGCATGACTGCAGTTCAGAAATATCTAAACATTTCTAAAACTAACAATAATTTCAAAAACTAATATTACTAGTTCAAAAGTGCCTTAGAATTTGCTTGTTGTTCATGCTATGGAAGAATGGCTGTCCAACACCAATTTAAACTTAAATGGCACAAAAACACATACGTTGCTGTATCCTGTTTATTTGAATACACCAGCAGGTGGCAGCAGCAGGAGGCTTGTGTCCCTGTTTCGCAGCTCAAAGAAGAGAGCTGTACGTGGACCAATGAGAATCGATGGAAAGGTAGCAGAAGCTTTCGGATGTATGCGGGAATTGTCAGTGCCTGACTCAGAAGAGGTGAAGTCAGCAATAGCAGCACGTCTCTTCTGTTTCATTGCTCATTTAATATCGCTGAGACTGGTGAGTGTGTTCTTCGGGATTTTCAAACTCTTAGCTGTCAGCTGTTATGGCGTTACTTACGTGCTCATTGTGTCGCCTAGATATATAAACATGTGTCGAACTGTCATTGTCTTACTTTTTTGGTAGCCAGTCTGTGAAGACGCTCACCCACAGCCCGGTGAGCCACACTTCATTCAACTTTTTAAATCGACATATTTTTTAAAGTTGGTTATCACCGAAGACTGAACAAAAAAGTAATTTATTCCCATTTACTGGTTAAAACGGGAGATCAGTGAACAGAGTTTTGCCTGCTGGCCATTTTGTTTACTTTGCCGTAGATGAGAGACTAGGGTTGGAGAACAGTAATGCTGACATGGCCAGTGCTGTAGTGGTTAACCCCCTTCGGGCTAGTGTCACCCGAAAGGTAGCTGTAATAATGACATGCCATGCTCTGTGTTCCAGTCGCCATGAAGCTGATACCCTTTCATGTTGGGGGAGCGTCGTTCATCCTGGCCGTCCTCTTGGTACTGCATTACTGTCACATAGCCAGCAGTGTTGGCCACAAGGTAGGTTAAACCTTTTGCTGTGATAATGTGTTTAAAGCTCGCAGACGTTCGAGAGCATACCATTTAGTTTCGCTGCACCTGTGATAAGATGGATTTGGCAACAGGTGGGAAAGAGCTGCTGATCAAAGCCTGGCTGTAGGCAAACTCAAGACTCATGAGAACATGTGTTTCAGCGGCAGCTGGGGCTTGACTGGAATTGCTGGTGTGATAAAAGCTGTTACCTTTTAACTGAGGTAACAAATACAGACATCAGTGTTTTTATGGCTATTACACCATAAATGACAATATCTTGTACTGTGACTCATACAAAGAATAAAAATTAACGGCTGCAAATGAGCAGACTTGGTCTCCTTATTTTGCATGCTAAAAGAGATGATGCCTTTTGTTCGGTGCACTGTCACTTCTCAGGAGGAATGTGACTTATAGTGTAAAGGGCTTTGCATGATTAATAGTGCTGTATAAATGCTGGTATATTTCCATGAAGTTCATTAGCCTCTTTAGAGAGAAATTGGAGTGCTACAGCTGAGCATTCAGACATTTGGAAGACTTGTGTGCCGATTTAAGAGCTATGACGTTTAAACCAGGGAGGTGCCCAATTTTCTTCCCATCCTGTTTCTCTCTGCGCAGTCTGGAGGCGATTTAATCGTGGTGGAAAACACAGAACATGAGGCTGTAAACGGTGAAGAGGAAGAGGTGGCAATAGATGATGATGATGGAGGAGATTTAGAGGTGGTCCAGCCCAGTGAGCAGTGGCAGACACTTAAACCAGGTAATGCCCTCAGTTTTTTCCTTCACAGGGCTTTATTCTCTGGTTCTGAATAATGACAATCAGTTCTAAGATGATAACAATTTTGTGTATGATCTAATGCTTCAGATGAGGATAGACCATATATAGATGAAGCCTCCATAAGGAATTTATTTGATTCTCCTTTCATGATTTTAAAATTGAATAAAGTGTAACCATGGCAACACTACATCCCACTGTAGTTATTGTGACTAGCCAATATTTTCTTAAATAACCATTGTTGATGCAACAATCAGCAATTACCCATGTTGCAGTTCCTTTGATGGCCACGTTGGGTCCAGAAGGGAGTGAGTACCAGTAGCTGTAGCACTCTCCATAGATGCCATATTAACAAAGCCAACTCCACAGATGTTTAGTCTCTTACAAGCAAAGTGTTAGTAAGTGTTAAGTCTTACAAAGTGTTGTCTGCAGACAACACTGGCCCACCGTTAGACCTAGCTGCCGTTTTTTCTGCTTGAATGATTTGGTGTTGTGGCTAACACTTAATGTTTAAAAGAGACCGGCGGTTATTGGAGACCAGCTTTTATTCCCTTCACGGAATTGTCGCGGAAGTGAGAGGGAAAGAGGACCCAGGCGCAGTTTTTAGACTGAGGTGAAAAGACAGTGCGTTTACTTACAGTGCTCCAAAACGTATTCCAACAGTTTACAAATAATGCAGTTCCCAATTGTGCTCCTCCTTTGCTCCCGAGTGTCTCCTTGTCTGTGGTAGCCCAGCACGAGTGGTGCTCCCCGAAACTTCTCTCTGCCCGACTCTCCTCAAGGGGAAGTAAAAGTTAGCAGGTTTGCTAGCCGACACTTCCAGTTCAGTGTAATAATCCCACTTCGATGGTTGCTGCATCCATGCTGCTGGTTGTAGATGACAGCTGATTGGAAACAGCTGGCTGAGTGATGAGACGCAGGAGGACCTACGACAGCGCTGAGGTTTTTTTTTTTTTGAGTGACGTTCCAGTCGCACTCCATACCAGTTGGTGGTGTTAATGCACCATTCAGCTGTTTGCCAACTGCCAATAAAATTTAAAAAGGAGAAAAGAAGACAGCGCAGAGGGACTTCTGGGTTGAAGGTCGCCCGGCTACTATTGGAGACCGGCGTCTCGACATGTTTTCAAACCCGGCACTTTTCAGAAACAGGCGGTTATTGAAAGATATACGGTAATTGTTGTTACTATAGACATGATTTGCTCCACATCCTACAGGCCTTTATGCGAGACCTTATATCACACATACATAGCCATTAGCAGAACAAGATGATGGGGAAGAAAATCATTTTTTTGCCTCAGCAAATCACTGATGGTGTAATGTTGTCCAATTGTACAGCCAGAATTAAAAGACAGACAGTAGTCCAGAAAAAACACATGCCCACCATGACCCAGCTGGCTCAAACATCCATCAGTGCAGTTTGTAAATGCATCCATTCATTTTCTGCTGCTTTTGGGTGGCAGCAATCTAGGAGCTTATGAGTATCATAATATGCAGTAGTTGTATAAATCTGTCTGTGCACACACAGGTCAGGCAGTGCCACAAGGGTCTCATGTGAGGCTGAATCTGCAAACAGGTGAGAGGGAGGTCAGACTGGGAGAAGAGCAGCTGAAATACTGGACAGAGGAGCACAGGTGAGGGTCCAGTCTAAAACCTCAGTCTGAAGATAAAAATGGCTGCAGTAGTTTATTTCCCTCCATGTAATACTTTCTGCTGTACTTCTTCCACACAAGTGCCCTCAGTAGGAGGCAGTGGTAGGAAAAGACAAAATGGGTTTGCAATAAAAGTGTACATTTGCAGGGAGGAAGAAGAGCTCCGGTTGGCCTTTAATCCTGATGAGCTGAAACGAGCCATGAAGAAGATAAAAGCGGACTGGAAGCTTGCAAGCAAGGACACAGAGCAGAAGGTAGCAGCACAAACTTAAGTCTGATTATGTGCTGGCAGCAGCTTTTAGAAAGAACCTGTAAGTGTGCATATGAGACTTTACCGTGTGTCTCC
The DNA here is from genome assembly GCA_015108175.1 of Pelvicachromis taeniatus. NCBI lineage: Eukaryota > Metazoa > Chordata > Actinopteri > Cichliformes > Cichlidae > Pelvicachromis > Pelvicachromis taeniatus. The sequence goes on from VURO01020401.1 coordinate 21,463, forward strand.
GCTGCTTGCTGTGTGCTTCTAAGTTTCGTACAATGGAGGAGTTGAAGAAAGACATGGCTCAGCTGGACCTGCTGCTGGAGACGGATGCTCAGGTACATCAGTCTTCTTGGCTCTCATGGGTGTTTGTGACATGACTTTGAGCGAGCTGTTATCCTGAAACGTTACTGCTTGTGTTTAGTTTGTGCTTCAGTCAAATTAAGTTTCTTCCATGTTTAGATAATGAGGCGTCTGCTGGAGCAGTTCAACAGCAGCAACTCGACTACCGAACAAAGACTGAGCATTCTGATGGAGCTCGAATATCTGGTGCATCAGGTAATACACACACACACACACACACACACACACACACACACACACACACACAGACACACAGACACACAGACGGAACGGATGACACTTCACACTAGGTTGAATTTTCACATCTCTAACCCTGCATACATGCTTTTATGTGTGCTAGGTGGATAATGCTCAGACTCTGTGCTCCATGGGGGGCCTCCAGTTCATGTTAGAAGGTCTGAACAGCTCTGACTTCAGATTACAGGAAAGCTCTGCCTTTGTTCTGGGCTCTGCATTAGCCAGGTAGGATATTTAGATTTGATTAAGCTTGATTTGTCTGAGCTAGATGTTCCAGATATGCAAATGTGTGTCTGTGGGGATTGCCCACTCTGTGCATTAGTATGACTGTCAGCTTTGTCACATGGCTTTGTGTGTGTTCTGCAGTAATCCAGCAGTTCAAGTTGAAGCTGTGGAGAATGGCGCCCTGCAGACACTGTTAACCACGCTGGCCACTGCTCAGCAACTCAGAGTCCAAAAAAAGGTACGTGCGCATCCACACGCCTCACAATTTACATTCAGTTGGATACAACATGTTGTGCAGAGAACTTGACAAAAGAAGTCGATTGGACTTGTTTGGGTTTGTGACGATGATTCACCTCTCATCCAAGAGGCTCTCAAGACTACACACCTCCACACACACACACAGCTGAAGTGTATGTATGTGTGTGTTCTGTTTAGGTTCTGTTCGCAGTGGCTTCCCTTTTGCGTCACTTCCCCTATGCACAGCACCACTTCCTGACACATGGTGGTCTGCAGGTCCTGTCAGAGCTGTTCAGGGCTGACGATAGGGGAATTCTGCGTACACGCATCGTCACCATGTTATACGACATGATTACTGAGAAGGTGCAGTAAACATTATGTAACTTACCTCGTACGCTCCTGCTCCTAAATTCCAAGCCCAATGAAGTATTCCTCTCCAAATGCAAGGTCTGAATGAATCCAGTTGGTATCAGTGGAAAGTTGGGACAATAAGAGTTCTAGTGCCCAGCCTGTGGGATCGTTCTCATGATCTCTTCTCTCCTCTTCCAGGAGCTGATCTTCCAGGGAGGTCTGGACTCAGTACTGGACGCATCTCATGATGAGCGGCAGCGTCAATACTCTGAAGTGTCTTTGCAGGAGGAGCTGTTGGAGAAGGGCTGGTGCACTCTGGTCCCACAGCTCCTGGAGTCTTCAGAGAATGACTACAGAGAGAAGGTGGGTGCTTTCATCTATTTTACATTAATAGTATAACAACTGTTTAAAATGAACTTGCCCTAAGCATTAGTGCTGTATTTTTGCAGGCTCTCCAGGCTTTGTTGGCAATGGCTCCTGTGTGTTTGGATCAGTACCACTCAGACAGCTCTCTGCAGGCTTCTCTACACTCTCTGAAGCAAGAGTACCGGGAAATGATCCAGTCAGAAATAATTCTAGGAGAAGAGAACAGCTACTTTGAGGAAATGATAGAACTCATAGATGCACTGCAAGTCAAAATGAAATGATCAGAGGGACAGCACTTTGACATTTCATATGAGCATGGCACACATCGAGGAGCTGACGCTTTTACTCTGTTGGGGGGAGGCAGTCAATTGTGGACAAAGAGCACCACAAATAAAAGACAAGGAACACAATTATGAGGACATAATGAGTGAACTGGCCCTCAATAAGACAGAGATGTGATTAGTCAACATGAACACAACCAAGAAATACTTCATGTGTGGCCTAAAAATGTTCTCCATAGTTCTGAAGTTGTTCGTATGGACTCTCTAAGAGACAATTTTACCGTACAATAGCTTTGCTTTTCTTCTAATCACTGTGGTGAGTGGGTCGGGTGGTGTAGTCCGGTTATGCATTCCAACTGCTATGATGATGTGCACATACTGAGCTAGCACAAACATCACTGCACACACACCGCTAAACAACAGTGATCCCTATTGCTGTATGGAGTCTCTTGTGGTTGCCGTCACAAGTGAATGTATCACAGAAGGGATGGATTCACAGTCACGGTGGCACAGTGATGAGTGAGTGAGTGAGTGATGGCCATGTAGTCCCACTGCAAGCTAAAGTAGTGCTGTATGTTTGACAGCCAGCAAGAGCTGGGTCATATGCTATGAAGCTACTTCACAATGCCAGGATATAACTGGCTTCACTTATTCTAACATTAGACATCAGGTTAGGTTAAGTGCTCACATTATAATTATTCACATTATTGTCGTTATTAAGTCAGGGTTTCATGTATTTCCACGCAGAAGACGTGTTGGCAACATCTGATCACAAACCTGGATATGTTTACTGGCAGCAGAGCAACGTCTTTTATGAAGACCATCAAGCAACACAACAGCTGCAGCCACAGCCATTGTATCTGAATGTGGAGTGCTACATTATAGCATTAAGCAGCACTGTATGTTGCATATTTAAGGTTAACCTTTAAGTTGCTTTGCTTAGCCCCAGATCCCTCTCTGTAGGGCTCAGGAAAACCAGCTCTTCAAGTTTTCTTTGGAAATGTGAGGAAACTGAGTATGTAAACTTGAAAATTAAATTGTAAAAATGTCATTTCAAAATAAGTTTGTGTTACTTGAGTACATACTGCAATTAAAATGCACGGACTTTCCATGTTCAAAACCAATGCAAATGTGTTTCTTTTCCCAGTTTTAAAATCAAAAAACAGGATTGTAATATGTTCTACTCTATATGGGTTACAGAAAATTTAAGCAATATAGTTTATTAACAAAAGTTATTGCAGTTAACAAGAATGTACTGCAAGTTGCAGTAGAGTTTGGATAGATTGGGCTCTTTTTGGGGAGTGGTGGATTCTGTAATAATGTTTTCAGTCTGCATTGATAACGTCAAAATATTTATGCATTTATTTATTTTAAAAAGATGGTGTTCTGTTAATGTATGTTCAAGAAAATGACCACACAATAAAAAATGAGTGTTTCCAGACAAAAATGTATGTTTATTTTAGATTTTCCTCTCTGCTGTAGTTCAGGAAGTGTGCAAACACTGTAGATGTATTTGCAACCATGCATTGCAGGAGTAACCTTGAGTACATACACTGAAATTGGGCATAATATAATACTGAGGCTATCAGAAAAGAACTATGTACAAGGTTACCCAGTCACTTTGAAGAAGCCAAGGTTAGAAGTAATGTCTTATATGAAAGAAACTTTAAATGCACAGACTCGATGGGTTCAAAAGGTGGGCCACCATTGGACTCCAGCAAGAATGTTAAGTGACATGTGTCGTCCTGGCACCATTGTGCCATGGATCGATACTTGTATATCTACAAAGCTTTAGTAGAGGAGGTCCTGGTACTCTGGATCATTGCCACCACACTTGGGGTGGCAACTTAGGTTGACCTGAGCTATCAAATTTTGACCTTTCAACACATTTTCCTTCCTGCCTGAGAGAAGAGGACCTCTTCTCTCTGCAAAGGAGAAGTTGCAAGGGCCTCGATGCCAAAGATCATCTCTTCTCCATAGCAAATAACTGCTGGCCATTGAGGAGTCATTAGAATCTAAGAGACACTGTGATGCATACTGTCTAGAACTTGTATCTTTTTTTTTTTTTTTTGGTCTTCTCTCACTGTCCCTCGTCCCATCTGTTTTTCTTTCCCTCCCTCCCCTTCTTTTTCTCTCTCCTTTTCCTATCCCCCAATCATGTCTGTCCCATGTACAACAATTAAAAATTAAATAAATAAATAATAATAACAAAGCTCAATCAACTGGATCACTACGGCAAGGCCATGATGGTCCATTTGGTAAAATAAATGCCGTTGGGCATTTTTCCTTGGCCTTCAGACAATAATTCTGATAGCTAAAGATCCAAACGGGACAGGCAAAAAAATAAATAAATAAATAAATATAGAACTCGTATCATTTTCATTGGGAGAAATGTATACAGGAGAATTTTCTGCCATGTGTGACAGGTGAGACCTGAGACTGGGAACCGCCCCTGGTAGGTGGGGCTAGGTAAGCACAGGTGCAGGCAAATAGTCTATCTCTTGTGTGAACCTGCAGCGGTGTGAGTGCCTGGTCCAAGCTGTGCTATTTGGCCTTTTTAATTTTTCTGTGGCAGCTTGATGTGGGTCCAATATCCTTCTACTGGAGTGGCAGGTCACCGAAAATGTTCCGCGTGCTTTTTGGTAGTTTGGTAGAGTTATTTAAGTTATTTGTACACCTGTAGGAAGAAACCATTGTTTTACTGCTGTGGAGAAACGAGTAGTAGACTCCACCACTGATACTTATTAGGGTGTGACCCTAACCTGGAGACGGGTAACTGAACAATAGATATAAAGCAAAGTGGGGGGGATATTCCTTCTGAGATAAATTGTTCAGTGTAAGTGATGTCCTGCTTTAATTTACAGATTGCCGAGCTGCTGCTTTGCTGGGGTGGTCACTGGTTGTGACATAGATCAGATTGTGCTTCCACCATGTTTTCATCAGTTCATTTTGAACTTATAGATAGAAAGCATAATGGACAGGTTTTTTGACAGGGCTCCCACACAAACGCAGAGCAGAAGATGAAGCATCGCCAAAATGCTAAAACAACTACATGTAAAATAATTACACCACAAATCTCTATAAAAATAAATAGATCGTTTGTTTTTCTGTTATCTAAAAGAGGTAGTAGTTTATGTTATTGTTACTTGCGTAGTCTACCCACTAGAGGGCTCCACTCACACCCAAGTTGAGAGCAGGGGTTTTGTCGAGCTGTGTGGCGCGATGTGTTTAGTTGATGTGTTGTAACGAATAAAGTCGGAGTGGAAAGTAGAGATCCTGTGTGGTCTGTACCATACGTGCACAACCTGTAATTTATGGCAGTTTACTTTTATTTGTTTCATTGTTTACAAAAGGTTTGAAAGGTGTGGGAAAAAAACTGCAGTGGAGTTTGAAAACAAAATATGGGTGTTGGAGGATGTGTTTGTGACGGGGGGATTTTTGTTGTAAAAACAAAGGGGGGCTTGGCAAAAAACGTGTGGGAACCACTGTGTTGTATCAACTGAAAAGGAAAACATGTATTTACAAGGGGGCACTTTTAAAAATAAAACGTTTTTTAACCCTGGAAATCCTTCTACAGCCAAAGTTTAAGAACTCTGTTTAGGAAAAGTAGTTGTTTGTTGCTGCCCACTCACGCCCGAGTGACACCCGTGAGCTCCAGTCAGTAAAATGATAATAAAGCACAATCGATGGGCACGGTTTGAAGCTCTTATTCTGAAAAGTCAAACCGGCAGTATATGCGCATTCAGGAAATTCATGACCTGACTCAAATATGTTGAACGTAAACAGAGTGAAACAGTCGCTGTTGTTCAGTTATTGATCTGTGTCATGAATGAAACGGCTCACAAAGGTGACTCGTTAACGTCTAGAAGCATTCTTGAGGTTCAGTGTGTTAAAACAACCTGGCAGCTGGTAAGTAGCTAACCGGCAGATGCTGTTATGTTCATATTTTGTTGTACCAGCTAGGTGGATGCTAGACTTAAATGATTCCACTTGAAATTTGGGGAATTCTTTGTTTGTTTGATTTGGAAAAAGCTGGGAAGCGAATTATGTATATTTTTCTTCATCTGATTAAGTTCTATTAAAAAAAATAAATCCTGCACAAATATCTGATTGATTAAAACTCCCCGCCTGTAATAAACAGTTTATGATAACAGTGAGTGACACAGAGGTTACAGATACAGAGTCTTTACTTGTGTATAACTAGTTGAATAGTAACGTGGATCATGTGTGCAGATGAATAGTGATGGAGTTGTCTCAGAGGGAGCGTCTGTCGGAGTTGGTGGAGGAACTGACTACATCAGGACAGCCACAGCTCAACCAAGACAAAATGAAGGAGGTCAAAAATCTCTGCAAGTATGGCGTCAGCATTTACTTTGGGATTATTTAGTTGTAGGTGTACAGTGTAAGGACTTAATCCAACTTAATCCTTGAAGTGGGATTATGAATAAATGGAAGACTCCAAAGTGTGTTTGTGTCCTTTGGAATTAGGAATGCAGGTATCTGACAACACATTAGTCAAGAATGGTTATCAAGTGCACAGAATGTCTAGAGAGTATCAAGAGTAAAACAAGGTGTGCTTAAGCACACCACAGAGGGTCTAATTCAGGATGAGAGTCACAATTTCCCACATACTGATAAAAAGTTATTTGACAGTCAAATAAAGGCTATGCAAAGAACAAAAGAAAACAGCCAATTATTCAATACAATAATACCATATTATTCTAAGCAATGTATAGAAGTGTATATTAACTTGTTTTTTTCTACGACATCTTTGCTCCAGAAAGGTTTTATGAAGACTGGCAGTATTTATACTGGTTATATGTTTAAATACACTCATTTATTTCTTTTTCAGCATTATGAGTACAATAGATGAACAGATTTTTTTTTTTTAAGTTATTGGGCTAATTATGCTCCACTTGTTCTCCATTCCTCACAGAGTGTCTAATGACTGCATAGACCATGTATACCACTCAGTGATGTCCCAGCTAAACCAAGAACATGCTGAGATCCGGCTATCTGCCTTCCAGGTCGCCAGTGAGCTCTTCTCCAGATCACACCATTTCAGGATGCTGCTAGTGGACAACTTCCAGGTAAATCAGCTACTAGTAACTGGTAATCATCTGAGAGCATCCAGTGCACACCAAACATTACAGGGTCTGGCTTTTTGTTTAAAAGCCAGTTTTGACAATTTCCCCAACTCTACTCGCAGAAATGCAACCCTGTGACAGAGCCTCTAGGGTGTTTTGGAATATTTTTTGTGTTTAAACTTCCGGTTGTCTAGGGTCTTTTTTTTCTGCCATTAGCATGCTAGCACTGGTAACTGTTGAATTTAACCAGTTTTTTGTAAGCGGATCTCACTCTTACAGTTAATTAACACTAAAAACAAAATGAAAAAGCTAATGAAGAAGTTCAAAAAAGCAAAGGCAAATGTAATTACCGTATATCTTCTAGTAGTGGCCTGTCTATTATTGAGGCCCGTTTCTAATAAAGGCCAGGTTTGAAAACATGTCACGACAAATAGACGCCGGTCTCCAATAGTAGCCGGTCTCCTATAAGCGCCGGTCTGTAGTAAACGCTGATCTCCAATGACCCACCGCCTTTTCCGTATGCTACTACGCTTTTCGTACCATCTGGGCTACTCCCCTCCTGCAGTAAATCATACTGTAAATACCTTTTCGTGTCAAAAATGCTTTGTCATCGGATGCTATCAAGGAAGGAAGAAAGTCAACGCGTCCATTCCGTCTGAGAAGGTAATGAGAGCCGTTCTCCAACAACCGCCGGTCTCTTTTAAACGCCGGGCTGGCTAAATACTTTTTTGAGTATTTGAGCAGAGACTTGCCGGGGCTACTATTGGAAGATATACGGTACTTAAAGTCATTTTAGCTTTTTGGCTGAAATTGGTTCACTTATGCCCACTAAGTGATCTGTGTAGGATAAATCCACATACGGTGAATTCCATTCAAAGAGGAATGATACAGACACTCAGCTTTAATATTAAGATGTCTTTCTTTCGGTGTCCTCACCTCCATCTTTCCACCACCTCTCTTCTTCCCACAGGAGTTCTTGGAGCTGACGGTAGAGACAGATTCAGAGCAACCCCTCCCCCCTCCTAAAGAAGTAGCCAGGAAACTGAGAGCACTGGCAGTCCAGACTGTGCAGTCATGGCAAACATCTTATGGCTCTGCTTATAAGAAGCTGGCACTGGGCTACCACTTTCTCAAACAAGTTAAAAGGGTGAGCGATGCAGAGATACAGAGTGACGTTTATCAACTGGAAACAACCCGTATGGTGTAAGGCTAATGCAGAGGCCTGGGTTTGAATCGGCTGCATGGCCCTGTACTACATTACATGAGGAAATACACTCATGAGTGCTGAAATAATATCTGAATTACCTGTGAGATGATGTGCAAGGCAATATAATACAAACAACAAGGTAAAAGGAGTGTTATTAGGAAGTGTTCTGTGTTCTGCATATATATATTGGATTTAGATTTCAGAACTCTCAATATCAGCCTTAAAAATCCTCTAGCAGTTGGATTTGATAAAAAAAAAAAACTGCTTTACTGATTCTGGAAATGTAAATTGATGCAAGACGTGTTAAAGAGCCTTATGTTTACCAGCTGCAACAGTGACTCTGGCATTGTTTTGACCTTGTGAGTGAGGAACCACCATAAAGGCATCCCAGAAGATGGATTGTGTTCATCTGGACGTAGAGTTTTCAGGGGGAGAAACGTTTCATCACTCATCCAGGTGACTTCTTCAGTCTCAGCTGACTGCAGGTTTCCAACTTTATAAACAGTACATTTGCACAATAATTGAAACTAGCCCACTGCAGGAACAATGGGCTGGGAGGTCACTTCCTTGATCATTAATATGCAAATTCTCACAACCATTAATCAACAACTACTGATCAAAGCCTGTCGATCCATGAGTACCATTCACAGAGAGTTGGGGAATGGCTGCAATCACAGCATTGTAAGATGGTGAAAGATGTACCCTTAGGCCCCCCTCCTCGATTCAGAGATGGTCTTTCCCTTTTCACGTAAATGGCCTCCTTGACTTCCTGCTCAATAATGTGAACATCCACATCACTGACAGTGTCCACTGGCCTGTAGGTGTGAATAGACTGCAGAGTCCTGGCATGACGAGGTCGCTCTTCTGTGTTGTGCCATCTCCTTAGCCAGAGGTTGTTTGGTTTCCCTGATGTATAAATGCTGCTAATCCTCCTGGAACTTAACAGCGTACGCCATATTACTCTGTTTGTGTCGGGGGACCTCATCCTTGGAGTGGACCAATTTTTGGTGCAGCGTGTTTTGAGGTTTAAAAGCCACAGAGACGAGGTGTTTAGAAAAAATGCGTCTCAGCTGTTCCGATGCTCCTGACACAGACGGGATCACTACGGGTTTTTGCTTAGGCAGCGGTTGTCCTTCTCTCCTGGATTGGCTGGAGCTTTCTTTAAGCACTTCTCATATCCTCACTGGTGAATTTGTTGGTCCATTAAGTTAACGTGATCTGTGAATTGCGGTACATCCTGAGATTTGATTTTCACCCAGGTGAAACGTTTCTCCCTCTGAAAACGCTACGTCCAGATGAACAGAATCAACCTTTTGGGATTTACCTACCTGGGTGACCGAGCATGCATCAAGACACCATAAAAGCATTTGTTCATCTCTGGGTGCATGGAGAGATTTTGTCAGCATGATAGCATCACAGCTTTACAGGATGCAGTCATGAAACTTGTTTGAAGTTTGAAGATGGGGTTACTATTTGAGAATGTCCTGCTGTCATGACAGTTATAAGATACTCTCTCTTTGTGATGAACAATGCACATGATGGCTTGTTTCCTGTTGGTTAGAAAGTTTGACGTCATATTAGCGGGTTTAGTAGAAGCCACCATTGTCAGCAACAGTCAGTTGATAAATCATGAAGATTTCTGGCATTCATGCGAATGCAATGAGGTGTGCATACTTTCAGGTGGACTTCCAGGACATTGAGGCAAGAACAGTGGCAGAGAGGACGAGGGAGGAAGAAAGACAGAGGAGAATGGAGAGGATCTACAAGGAGAAAGTAGAAGCAGCAGCTAAAGAAATGGAGGGTAAAACTACATCGTGTTGTTCCCTGCTTCTAGTGATAATACCAATATTTTTATTCCATTATCAGAAATTATTAAACATGCAAAGTTTCAATGTTTCTGTTGATAATTGGATCTTTACATTATTAATGTTTGGGACTTTTATATTGTTTCTTATTCATTTGTTTTTTATTTGTTAGAGTCGTACCAAGAAATAGAAGCAACACTGACAGAGATGGAATCCTGCATGAGGCTGCTTTTCCCTGATTTCAGCCCCGTAGACAACAGCAGCTCCTTCAACTCCCAGCCAGCCACTAAGTGTCCTTCAGATGATGAGCAGCCCTGCTGCAGCAAAGACCTGAGGGCTGATGGCAGAGGGAGAAAGGTACAAGAAAGAGAGGAAAATACAGGAGGCATGGGAATGACAGAGGAAAACAGAAAGAGCTGGAAGCAGAAAAGAGAGAGGGAAAAAGGGTGTGAAGGTACAGAAGGTACAGAAGGGAAGGATGGGGAGAAGCGGGAAATGGACAAAGGGAAGGGAGCTGAAAGTAGGGAAGAGAAGAGGGAGCAAGAAGAAGAGGATGAAAATGAGAGCGAGCAGGAGGAAAGTAATACAGAAGAAGAAGAAGAAGAAGAAAAGGTTGATGATGAAGACTTTATCAGGAACTCTGGCCTCATTTCTCACTCCTACCGTCTGGATCTGGACCTCAGTCCTGGTGGGTAGAACACACACATGTGGAAACTTGACATTGAAATTCCACTGAAGGAAATTATAAATAAAAGCAACACTTTTGAACACACTACAAACTTTAATCCCTGAAACAGTCTCATAGTTTCACATCTTAACATTATTAACCTGATACAGTTTATACAATGTACCTTATAATTTAGAGTGTAGCATACATACACTATACAATTTAACCATTTATTTAGAGGCTAATGTGTCAGACTGTACTGGAAAATGGTTAAATACTACATCCAGAAATGTGTCAGACGTTTTATCACAGTCACATAGTCACAGTTCCTGGCAAAACATTCCTGTTTTTCTATGAACATGTAAGCAGCTGTGTCAGCATGATTTGACATGTGGTGGTAATAAATTCATTGAAGACTGAGGCCTTTGGTCTATTTAGTGAAATGAAGAAGAGGGTTTGGGAGCAGAAGTGATTTCCCTTTGTCTGTGGAAAGTACTCAGTGTGTTATGTATGATTACAGAAAGCTCAGTCATTCAAACATTACTCCTGCTTCACAGCTCCCGTTTCAGTATTATAGAAAATATGTAGCCAGTATCATGTTATTGTGGTACAAGGTAGTTGATGGGTGAGTTAGAGCTGGTGAAGCTCCACGTGTGCCTTTTGATTCTTTTCACACTTGTGAAAGCCTGTAATTATGTGACTGTACCACAAATATGTTTGACTGTAATATAACTCATGAAGGATGCACTTGTGGTATTTCATGTACAAATGTCTAAATAATAATATCATGGGGATCTTCTGAGTAGAGCAGTGGAGTCCAGGTGTGTGATCAGCAGCATCCAGAGTAAATGGATCATGCTGTTTAATAAGCATAAAGCAAACCTTTGAGAATCCTTCTCAAAGCAGGCCTCTAATAGTCCTCTTTGTTAATGTGTTAGCACAGCCAGTAGAGTGACATCAGTTCAACAGATTGCTTCTGGGAGGACATGCAAACATAGCCTCAGAGGATTACAGCTGCTGTATTCTTAGTGCTGAGTCCAAGTCCAGAGAAATGGGAGGACTGTGTCAGGGAGGGCACCTGGCTTAAAAAGGGCTCCAAATCAACATGCACATTAGTCTGCTGTGACCCTGAGAGATAATGGAATAGCCAAAAGTTCTGTCTTCAGTGTTGACAAACACTTTATTATAACTATGAGCTCACTGTTAAGTAACCTCTGCGGTTCTCTTCTGTTTTTCTTCCAGGTCTTCATGTGAAGGAGACGGAGGATAACGAGCCAGTTGTTTCCACTGTGATAGACCTCCATAAACTGATAACAACCAAACACCTGCCAGCTGTGCAGGGCTGGGTTCAGGTATAAACAGATGCACACACACACACACACACACACACACACACAGACACGTCAAAGGCCTAAAACAGGGTATTTGAGCAGCGGTTGCTCCTGTGTGCTTGTGTTAACCTTTCCCTTTGTCTCTGTGTGTTAACTGCGATCTGTGTTACTATTATAGAGAAAACAAATGCTGATGTAAATACCTGCAGTGGCTGCTGCTCTCATAAATCAATGTTCCGAATGTTAGCTTAACCATGGTTTTGGTTATAATGATGATTTTGTCAGGTATCCTCACAATAAAGGAACCTCAGGAAGAACAGACACCAGCATCTGAAACCACCAAACCAAACATGGCCGATCATATCACTCACTGCCTCTCCTGCTGGCTTACAGCATGATTTCATTGGTCACATTACTGAGGACAGCCTGACCAGCTGTATGAGGATGGCCATCTTAGCTGTATTTCTGGTTTCCCTGTGTGTGCAGGTGTTCACCAAATCAGGTGCTGAGCAGCAGCTGTTGAGAAGAGCACTTGACCTGAAGAGGTCTTTGGAAGCCACGCTGCAGAAACACAAAGAGCTTCACATTGACTACAAGACCAGGGTCCGCAAAGTGGTGAGTTATAGCTAATATTACAGCTCATAGTTTTTTTTAAAGTAGCATTTTTAAAGTGATGTCATTACGATTAGATACAGCACTCTTTTTTTTTAAATGTTACATGTAACATGCCCAAGAATGAGCAGATTTAGTTGGTGCTCGTATAGAGGATAACCAGCAGATGGCAGCATTCTATTGTACATTAAACAGGGGAGCCTTTCATTACATAGGCATAGTACAGGAGTGAGGCAGTTTGATAGAACAGCTGTAGCTGATGCTTTGTTGATAAATGGCTGCCTCTCTGCTGGATTTCATCATCCTGGAGTGACTGATGGGAAAAAAAAGCCTCATGTTTCTCTAAATTCTGTTGCGTTCTCCTGCGGCAGCAACCTGAGTATGTTTATAGAGGAACACTGATTCCTCAACCAAAACTCACATTAAAATAAATTGCTTTTTAAAGGTTCTTTGTATTTGGAGAGAGAAGTTTAATGGAGTTCCATAGAAGAATTTTCTGGAGTCAGCACTGTCATTTCTGCTTCTCGAAGGACACTCAATATGTCATCAACTCCCTTTTAAAAAGTTTCACTTTTACATCGAGAAAGGTACATATGGACTAAATTGGGTCCTTGTGTTTGTTTGATTTTGCTGTACGTAACAAAGAATGGCAGTGGATGGCTACAACAGTATATGTAGTATAGCTGGATATGTGCACACTTCTGACGTAAGTCTTACTCTGTACAATGTCAGCAGTACATCACAGAGAAGTATGTTGTACATAAAGGCTTTTAAGGTGATATTTGCCTTTGGATATACATGCAAAGTGG
>VURO01020402.1:0-21089 GCA_015108175.1 Pelvicachromis taeniatus
AGGTGATTCAAAGTGCTTTACAGAGACATTAAAAGACAAAAACATATAAAAAGCATGATTTAAAAAAAAGAGGAACAGTAGATAAAATCAGTAGTTAAAAGGTAAGTTTTGAAATGTAAGCTAAAAGTAAAACTGTGCAGATTTAGGGCTTTATTCAAATGCAGCTGAGAACAGGTGAGTCTTCAACCTGGATTTAAATAAACTGAGTGTTTCAGCTGATCTGAGGCTTTCTGGGAGTTTGTTACAGATATATGGAGCATAAAAGCTGAATGTGGCTTCTCCATGTCTGGTTCTGACTCTGGGAACTGATAAAAAATAGGATCCAGATGACCTGAGGGATCTGGATGGTTCATACTGGGTCAGGAGGTCACAGATGTATTTTGGTCCTAAACCATTCAGAGCTTTATAGACCAGCATCAGAACTTTAAAGTTTATCCTCTGACGGACAGGCAGCCAGTGGAAAGACCTAAGAGCTGGACTGATGTGGTCCACTTAAAGCAAAATTTACACTTCTTATTTTTCTGAATTCCCACTTATGCAACTGCAGAGGTTGTGCATTTGTACTGCCAGAATGTGAGCAACCAACAGCTGAACATCACACCTTCATGTTTCCTCATACTTTCCTCATATGTCTATCAGATATCACAGCTGATGCTTTTGTACCTGCACCCTTTTCTCCAGCACCAGGTTCTCCAAGTAGAGCAGAAGCGCCTGGCTGTGCTTGCCCAGGTAAGTGATGACATCATCAGGGTTCAATTCTGGCTGGTCTTTACTGGTATGCCTCTTAGTGAAGATGTGGACACCTATCTATGGGCAAGAAAAGAGATTAGGTTACTACTTTAGCTTTTGCAAAACGACTGAAAGTGATGCAAACTGTCTGCAGAGGAGCAAAGCTCTAAGCTCTTTAAGACATTGTACTGCAACAGAATAAGTACACTCGAACACTAGGACTAGGAAATGCTGTGCAAGCATTGGCTAGTGACAGACAGCATAACTCCAAAACTTCCAAATGGGACCGGTATGAATAATTCAGCAGCAGCGTTACATTTTTGGTAACCTACGATGGGATCCTTCCGCAGGGCCCAGTCTGTATACTTCCATACAAGGTCCACATTAGAGGAGGTGCAGAGAAAGTCCACAATGTACTCAAAAAGATCAGATCTAGTGGGGTCCTGCAGCTCCCCGTCTGCCACACGAATCCACAACTATCAGAAAGAGGGAAGGGTTAAATTCATAAACATAGTATTGGTGCAGATTCTTCAGTCATATAATCACTAAAAGAAGAAAAAAAAAATTGGCAAACGTACCTGAAGTGCTGCTGAATCCTGACCATTATAATGATAGAGCAGTCCCAGCGCAAAATATCTTAAAGACAGGAAAGAGCTGAATGAAACCAAAGCCGCCCTGGAGGATTACATTTTCTGTATAAAGCAATTAAATGGCCTCGCCTAAACTGGACATAGTATTAAAGCTCTACCAGGGTGTTAATTAACAGTGTGGGAGGAAGGAAGAGTATTTACCCAATGAAGACCCATCTCAGTCTGTCCCTCTAGTGAATTTTGTAGCTGTAATAATTAAAGTTCTAATGTTTCCCAGTCATTCCCAAGTGCTATTCTTGCTGCCAATTACTGAATTTTTAAGCCCGATTTCATATGAAAGAAGTCAGACTAATTTACTCTAATCACCATTTATACAAACCATGCGCTCACACAGGCTCGCACACACACTAGAAACCATAGATTTTAGGTCATTGTGCATGTTTATCAATGGAGCTGCAATTAAGAGCATTTTGAGACCATAGAGTCTCTCTGTGTTGGACAGATTTCTGAGTTTTTAACCCTTGTTAACATAAAAGATTAGATCGTAAGACTACACAAACTTGTGATATTTCTCCAGCCATGGGACACTGTCTGCTAGCACGCAGGCATTGTCTGAAGCCAGGAGGTCTAAAAGGCTGTCGTGGTCCTGTTCGGCATACAGCTTTAACAGTGCAGTGTCCACATCCTCCCTACAGCCGTTCGCCACCTCTGTGCTTCGTACCTGCGTGTACAGATAATGAAAAGCCATTAACAGTCACAAAACTGTGAACAAATTTACAAATACAAGCTCTAAATCCAGTTACCTCTCCTAAATAACTTATGAGGAACTTCTTGCATCGCAGCACTTTCTCCTGGTCACCCTGTGCCAGATGATTCAGATCTGCAAACTCGTGGAGAGGAGGGTGGCACCGCGTGAACGAAGAGGAAGCTGGTAGCAGTAACGGGCAGAGAGATATCAGCTCCCGCACATCCAGCTGACCCTTCCTGAAAAAATGTAATAAATAAGTGTAAGTCATAAAAACACAGCACATCTCTAACAGACATTTGTCAGAGCTTTCAAAGTGGACTGAAAAGATGAGCTCATTGCACACAGACAATTAAAGAGTCCAATAAAATGTACATTAAAGCTCTGCTGTAGAAGATTTGGGGGATTAGAGATAAACTAAATTATGGTGAGTCATGTACTTCTTGCTAGACTAATCACTTGACAACACAAAGCACTTTAACCTTCAAGGAACTGAGTAACCCCGGCTTTATGTGCGTAGGTGATATTACAATATTAAACGCTTTGAATTAAAGCTGAAATTATACACTTAAAATCACATCTCCATTCCTTGATCTAAAATCCACTGTGGTTGTATTCAGAGACAAAAGTGGGAACCATGTGTCCCTTCTAAAAATATGTATATAAATATATATTATGGACCTGATTGTATTAAAAAAGACAAAAAAAACCCAAACTGTAGCCTTAAAAATGATTCTTGTACAAAATATATTACAGACATTCTCATAAATGTCAATAAAACTGTCTGATGGCTTGAGGGTTAACCAGCACTGACGCAGACTCTTACCGGAAGTGTTCTTTCGCTTCCAGAAACTGAAGCTGGCCAAACTGTATGAATCCGGCCTGCTGGAGGATTCGTTTGTGCAAATTCTGCAGAAATAGAAAGTGACAATTCAGAAGTGAATCAAGTTTGCAGTTGTCAAAAATATTCTCTTTAATGTAACTCAGCAAGATTGCTTTAGCTTACAGAAGATTTTTTATTAGTGACGGCAGGTGCACTGTGTGGCGACCATATCGTCTTCTTAAACATGTTGTTACCTGGAACTTGTCTTTGGGAATATTTCTCTGCGCTCCCTCTGTGAGAATGAGCGCCTCCTCCACTCTGTGATTGGCCAGCAAGTCTTGAATCTGTCTCTCTAGTGGCAGAGGTACTAGGACGTACACGGCCTTAGTAGAAGCCAGAATGACCTTCCCTACAAAAAAAAAAATAAACCCCGCACACAGCACTGAGTGGTCAGACTGATTTTTCCTCACAACAGCTCCATAAATCAAAAGCATTGCATGCACCTGATGATTGCAGCCAAACCAGGAATAATAAATAGCGCACTGAAATCTTCAGAGAGTTTTAGCTCAGAACTTCAAGTTCACTTTCAGGCACATATGAGTAGCGTTTTGCACTTGAAGCTCTGGACCAGTGCACAAAGACGACTACATATTACTTCAGTGCTTTTATTCTAAAGCCAAGCAGAATAAATGTTTTTTTTTTTTTTTTAAACACAGAACTGAAAAATGATCCGTAGAAAGAAATGGTCGATAGTGCTTCAGATCCCATTAAGAGTTGAGACCCGAGTGCACAGCGCCATCCAGGCGCTTTCTGATCTACAGTTTTGGTTTCTTAGTCCAGCCAGCCAAAGCAATAACAATTTCCATCACCATAACATTTATTAATCCCTTCCTGTTTTTCAAACCCACTTGTCTGGAGCTCTTTGCATCAAATAAGTACCTGTTAGTTAAATATAATCCCTGAGGAAATTTAAATGGTATTTACGTAAATGGTAATTCCTATTTGTGATACCGTTTGGTAGACATTAGAAATAAGCAATATGTGAACATACCTTCAAAGTTTTGCAGAATATGGCCATCCCTGAATGAAAGGGTCTGTTTAAGTTGTTGGTCCAACATGCTGTGGATGGTGATGAAGCTCTCGTCCAACGCCACCACGTACGGAAAACACACAGCAGCACCAATCACGCTCTCTGACCACCTGACCGGAGCTCGCTGAGATACACCCTCTGCATTGGCAAACATTCCTGGAGATGGGGTGTGGAAAAGCAGGTTTAAAGATCAACGTGGACATGCGAAGTATAGGTGGGCGGACCGATCCAGATACCAGCGTTGGTATCGGTATTGGATTGATACTAGCGAAATAAAATTGAAGGTTTGTCTATAGCACATTTAAACAACAGAAAGTGATCCAAAATGCTTTTAGAGAGGCACATTTACATTCCAAGTCTCCAAATACACACAGTTTTAAAATACATGAAAAGCTGAAATGTGTGCATTTTGTTCTACTAACTAATTATGTAAAGTAACTGGCAGTGATTTAGTAGTCATGAAAATGTTTTTCAGAGACACCTTTGTTATCAGCTTTAAACTCCTACACAGCTTCATTCTCGAGTTATCACAAGATTTGCAAACTTAAAGTGTCCAAGTTGCCTGCCTGTCCGCTCGGCCTTTTACGGCTGACCGGTAATAAAAAAAACCCAAAGTGATTCTTATTAATAAACAAGCAGATGCAGACATGCTGTCAAAGTCACTGAACAGAGTTTGATCCCTCAGAGACAATCAATTAAACACAGTACTTTCATTTTAAAAACAAATGCATATTTTCCCTTAAGCAGCCCAAAAAAATAAGAATCACATCATTTAAGAGACAGCAATCAAAACAATAAGCTCTTTATTTTGAGATGTTAGCATGCAAAAAATGCCTGAAATGTATTCTTAGACAAACGCGTGGCAAATGAAGGAAAGGCTGAACCCAGAGCTCTGAAGTGAAGGGAGCTGGTGGCTCTATTATGCTGTAGGGAGCAATGTGCTTTGCATTGTTTAGAGAGGGAAATTAAAAGCAACGCAAAGCTGATGAACATTTCTTTGCTGATGGGAGTGGACCCTTCAAACATGACAATGCCTCTCACTGT
Organism: Pelvicachromis taeniatus; assembly: GCA_015108175.1. Classification (NCBI taxonomy): domain Eukaryota; kingdom Metazoa; phylum Chordata; class Actinopteri; order Cichliformes; family Cichlidae; genus Pelvicachromis; species Pelvicachromis taeniatus. The sequence continues at coordinate 5,022 of VURO01020402.1, forward strand.
CCTTATCAAACTATTTCATGAAGATGACAATGTTTATAGTACAATCCTCTGTACTACAAAGTAGGATTTATCCAGGTAAATTCACGTTTAATTCAAGGCGGTTCAATTAAAAGGAAGAGATTACTATGGAAACTTGTGCTGCACGACTAACCTACTCCAGATTAGATATCAATAGGTGTGAAATCACAGAGTACTGAACAATCACTTCTCCAGAAAAATCACATCAATCATCCTGGGAGATCCCTTTGACTTTGATGTGTGGGTAATAGGAGGATCAAAAATGTTATTAGTGGTTTATTTAATCTTTAGTCTTTCTTTCCCCAACAAGCATCTTTAATCTTGCTTCAGAACTATTCTGTTTTACAATCATTAATCCAAAACACACTACTATTTTTGCTTTTTGACCTCATATCAAATTTGCATGAAGACTAAGTTTGCATCTGAACTGGAAAGAATAAGTCTGTTAAACTACAGTGTCACTTTTGCTGCTTCAAACAGGCTTTATTTAAACTTTTAATACAATACATCCTGCATAACGCTTTTCTTCTCAGACAAACACGCCCACACAGCTGATCTGTTCTTACTAAGGCCTCTTATGTTGGGATTTCCTTTAATTTGTCACCCACTGAGATACTCTGGTGGTTTTTCCATCTTAAAATTCTAAATATTCCCCGCGGGGACACTGTTTTTGTTCTAACTTACCCAGACCACCAGGTGCTGCTAAGAGGAACTCCTCCCTGCCGATTCTCTTCACAATGGGTCTCCTCTCCTCGCTGTTGTAAGGGAAAAGGTCCTGGGAGGATCCCGTGTTATAGTTCAGGATCATGTACTGTGTGGTAAGAGCCAGGCACAAGAAGTAACCGTCGAGACTGACGGCACAGGGCTGCTCGGGGGTTGTCACCTCTTTCACCAATTGCACTCTGTCCTCGTACACCATGTAAATCTGGACCGTCCGCCGTTTGGAGGATAGCACGCCCATTTCTACACAGAATGGATCGGCGTTCACCGGGTTCTCGTTAACACAAAAAGATGCCACGCCCCTTATCTTGGCGCCACCTCCACCCGCCGAGGGCACCATTTCCAGCGTCACCATGTCAACGAGGAACAGTATCCCTTCACAGAGCACTATGAGACGCTCCAGAGCAGAAGCAGCCCGCAGCTCAGCAACAGGTTTCTTGAGGCCCAGGTATTTGTGCAGCAACTTCTGAGCCAAGTAACCCGGCTTCCCTTTAGAGGAGGCGACCTCATCCAGCAGAAAGTGGTGGATGAAGCAGTCATTGGTGCCCACGTACAAGTGCTTTCCACAGCATTCAATGCACTCAATGTTGATGCGAGCTTTGTCGCCCATGAGGAGATCTCGCTCCACAGCGGGGACTAGCTCAAAAGCCTTAACGCTCATCTTGGCCAAGGCATCTACAAGAGGTACAAAACAAGTTTGCATCAGCAAAGCTGCAGACAAATTCAAATAATCAATGTGGAAAGCAGACAGTACAACATTTCCCTGTGATGAATTTTTAAGTCTCTGGATATACTCAGCGTATCATTTATTCATAAACTCTGTACAGATATATATAATGTTTTACATGTGTGACGTGTGAGGCTGTGAGTGTAAGGCACTTTCAAGCTGTCGATTTGAAAGGTCGATTCCCACGCCTTTCCACATCCATAAGCTCTGGGTATAAAGTTTCCTTTCAAGGGTGGTTGGGCTGTCCTTTAGTGGGTGAGGAGCTTGGTCGTTTAGGACTACTACTCTGGAAGTAGAGCCGCTCCTCCTTGTAGAAAGAAGGAAGTTGAGGTGCTGGACATCCAATTAGGATGCCTCCTAAACATTTTTCTAGGTGAGGTTTTGCAGGCATGTCCTACCAGGAGGAGACCCAGGATACACTGGAGGGTTTACATCTCTAACACTTTGATGCCTCCCTGCCAGGTGAGCTGAAGGAGGTTAAGAAAAGGGAGGTCGGGGCTTTCATGTCTACCCTGCTGTCCTTACAACCCAGACACTGATAAAGGGCAGAAGATGGATGGAAGGAAGGTACTATTTAAGACGTTGTGTCTTTAAGATTGGGAGATTGACATTTCTTGAAAATCTTTCCTTGACAGTACAGCTGAGGATTGTTGGTGTTTACATATAAAGGCATGTGACTTAGGACTTGGGTTGCGTGAAAGCTTATGTGTTCTGACACAAAAACATTTAGGAAGCAGAAACACTTCTTTATATAAACAGCACAATTTTATTGAGCGTCCCGTTACACTACTATAATAACACTTTTCGTATAGTTTACCCATTTATATTTGACCCAGTAGGGATTGCTTTCCTCACACCCTCATACTCAAACAGCAGGAGCTAATGATGTTAGCACTAGCTAGCTTCCAAAACCAAGAGGCAGCAGCGAAAAACAAAATCACAGTTGACAGTGACTGTCTGAAGGTAAGACATTCGTCATGATGAAATGAATCATGTGAGGAAGCTGTGGTCAGTTTGTAATCTGATAGGTTGTTTCAGTACCACGTAGCTGAGCTCTTTCGGCTAAAGTTAGCTTCTACACACTGTTCTCTTGCTATGCTAACGCTAGCAAGCTAACTTAAAGCTAAGCTAGATTTCCTGAGTGGTTAAAGCTGCAAAGCTACAACCCCCACGGAGTGTCCGTCCAAGGAAAATCCACCTGTTTTCCAGTCAATCTCCCCTTCACTGACATGATGCTCTGTGCGCCCACACCCTGCCCATTTTCTCCCGAAGCTGTTGGCGTAGCCAGCAGACCTACCTATCAATGCAGGCGGCGCTCGGGACGGCAGGCCGGAGTCACTACAAGCAGAGAAGCCTCAGTGCTCCGAAAACCAGGACATGAACTCACACCTAAACGTCAACACAGCCATGCTGCTCGGGGTCGTTGCCCCACCGACAGCCGGAAAATACAAGCTGAATGGAAGCCAGTGAGTTCCTGGTTATCTGGTATGAAACGCCGCCCATTTGCATTGAACCCCTGCTGGCTGCAGGTGATATTTTGGTGCGTTCACTGTCGCTACGAGTTTTTCAACAGTAGCCGCCACTAAGAAACAAGCTGGAGCAGTGATATTCTGAGGCAGATGCATCAGCATTGCTCATTGTTTACCTCTTCACATATAAAATATTTTAACTAAACAGTGATTAAGAAGTAATATTGAGCTTTATCTCTGGTGGTGCTCATAGCTGACAAGTGCGTTACAATGACATGAGCCAAACAAATATCATAGGTGATTAAGTGTCTCTAAACTGGTCCTAGCAGCATGTGTGCTAGGAAATGCATGTCATAACAGTAAATGTGTACTCGGTAGCATTAATAAGGGCCGCTGTTGTATTTAAACTCATCCATATTCACTATCTCTGCTCCTCACTGTTACACCTGTCTCCCTCTCATTCATTCTGTCATGCTTCCTCCGACTTTCATTCCTCTTCTCTCCAGAGAACACCTCAGTTTCACCTCTGTAGAGTTGGTATTATGACTAAAGCTTCTTAATTTAATGAGTAATGCAAAAAAAATAAGTGGGAACAGAAATCTAACTTAAGTTGTTGTCATTTTAATGGCAAACTGATTTATTGTTATTGATATTTATGTTAACTACACAGTATCTCAGAATATGTGACCAATTTATTCTGAAATTATTAAATAGCACCATATGTTCCTGAACGCAACCCGGCCGGTTTTCACCCAAGATGCACCTGTCCAACTGAACCGTCTGAGAAAAGCCATTTTGTTGTGCTAGCTAGCTTCATGGTAAAGAAAGCCAGCAGTAATTTGGGATTTTTATGTCAAAGCTAACGATGTGGCGTTTGTGTGTTAGTGTACTGTCGCAAAATACAACAGTTAAACTAATGGAGGCCTGTAAGTAGCCGATGGAGACATGGACTAGCTTGTGAAGCTACGGCGCTGAGGAGAATACGAAAAGTGTTTGCTAAAGTGTGCTGCAGGTTCAGATAACATACTGTTAGCTAGGAGTGTGTTTACTTAGCAGTAGGTAGTTATGTTTTCGGATTAGTTAACCTCGCATTAAGTCACTTTTTGTCCGTGAATGTGTTTTAAATAGGCTGCGAGTGCCTGTGCTGTCAACCAAAGACAAGTAGCTTAATATAGTGGCTGTCCCGCTGACGGCGAGTAAACAGCCCGGCGGTAAGTTAGCAAAACACTTGAACCATACAGCGATAAGCCAAAGCGCTAATCTGATGATGGCAGAGGACACCCGACAGGACAAGAGGGCCAGCTTCTCTATAACAGAGCACAGTGCCAACGGGATGGCCAGGACCTCCGCTGTGGCCTCAGGCAAAACCGGCACGTCAAAGAAACTAGTGATCAAAAATTTCAAAGGTACTGTCACTGAGCCTCTTATAATGCGTTACCTAACAGCAGCAGTTACACAGAGGTACCATAGTACGACAGAGGGTGTTGCTTTCAGATAATGCCTGTAAAAAGATAAAACAAAGAAAAAAAGTTGCTGCCCTTACTGCCCTGATCAAGCATTCACATGTCACCTTTAACCAGGTCTTGCTCCTGATAGATTGATATGCATTTTCCATTATGCTGCATATCTGTTTGTGCAAAATCCACCAGCCATGTAGTTTTGGGCCACTCCTAAATCACAGCACCTGTTGTATAAAGCAAAAGCACGAGGTTTTATATCTGACATAACTAATCGTTGAACGAATTGATTTCGTCTGAAAGATACTGCTGTTCTGTCAGTCCATTATTTCACACCACAAAGGGGGGAAAAAACTTAAATAAGGGGTTTACTTGTTTTAAATCAAGGTTGATGTTAATATTGAGAAATTACAACACTTCACTTTACAATTAACCAGAGACTAATAATTACTAATTATTTACTTTGTACATTTTGGAAATGGAAAAACATTTTTTGTGTGCAAAAAGATCAGCATATAACTAAATGTCAATAAATGACTGACTGAGAAAGACCAGTAAATTTGCTTTGTTCAATTTTCAGCAGGATAAATGTTTATTTGCCAACATAGCTGAGAGTCCAAAGTATGTGGAGGTACTCCCTCTGTAGGTTATTTTCAGTCATCCCAGTGTTGATGGCTTCATAAATACAGTAAAGCTATTGTCGAGTTGTATCACAACTTCTTTTCCTTACCTTCAACATATGACAGAAAATTTTGATGTCAAAATGTCATTGAACATTTATCCATCAAGTTTTATTAGTTCCAATTTTACAGCATTTGCAATAAATATGGTAATATATGATCTGCCCACATCCTAGTATGGTCATATTTTAGTCCTATAAATGAGTCTTATTGTCTTTTTGTAAACAGATAGGCCAAAACTAGCAGAGAACTACACCGAGGATACGTGGCTGAAGCTGCGAGATGCGGTGGGTGCAATCCAGAACAGCACCTCCATCAAGTATAACCTGGAGGAGCTCTATCAGGTTCGCTGTTTGTCTTTTTAATAGCCAAACTAGAGTTAGATGTATTTTCTTCACACTCTGAGTAATGTGTTGGACCTAAAAAAACATGTTGGTACGGAACAACTGAGCATGTCAAGCTCAAATGCTTTGCAGTCTCGACATTTTTTAACACCATAAAGCCACGGAAGATTAAATGAGTCTGAAGTTGAAGAACAGCTGAGGATTAAATAAACTTGTGAAGACTTGCCACTTGTTTTATGCACGTTGTGTCACGTACCAGACGTCTGCTGATGCGTTTGTTTGCTTCTAAACTGTTATGCATCTCAAAAGTTTTCACCACATTTTCACATAAGTCCATTTTTGTGTTTCACTAATAGTCTTAAAGTCAATGTTATTATTCCCCAAATCACCTGTCTGTCTGCTCATATAAAAACGAATGTCTCCTGTGTTTTCTTTGTTTCTGCTGCACTTGAAGGCGGTGGAGAACCTATGCTCGTATAAAGTGTCACCGACTCTGTACAAGCAGCTTCGGCAAGTCTGTGAAGATCACGTGCAGGCCCAGATCCACCAGTTTAGAGAATATCCTTTTTTATGTGCACAGTGGTGTCAGGCAAGCTATGTGCTAAACGTGCTGAAATATTGGCGCAGGTAGGATCTGTCTCATCTGTCTACCAAAATGATTCCCAGCTAACTGGAGTGAAATCCTGTCAGTATATGTTATATGAACTGACATGATAATAACAATTTTCTCACTATAAGAGATAAACGTCTAAATTAGTTCAGTTTGATGAAGGGAAAATTTGTAACCAGACACTAGTTTCCAGATGTTGTTTATCTGCATGCATACAAGAGTTGGGTTTTGGTTATATAGTGAGTAGTAATTTGTTTGAGATCTGCTAGAGAGGCTGCACACAGTTAAGAAGAAGCAGTGCTTCACTTTGGTTATAAATCTGCAGTTTGGACCTCAAGGTGGATTTTGCTTGGAATTTATTGGTAGTTTTACTCTTTCAATGAGATCTGGGGTTTGGTGGCAGACATGAGGCGATGCTAAATGTATAAATGTGTAGTTTGGCACCTACACTGTAGATCTTTGCTTTCACAAATTTGATTTAAATTAATAATCACATTTAATAACAGTATTTGGGCAGTTCTTTGAAGTTTGTTTTTTTTAAATTGAAGTTTGAGATATAATGAAAACATGCTTTTTCATTATATGTCATTGGGGGTATTGTAATATAATTCAGAGCTGGGGGTTTGATGACATGCCTCAGTAAAAGATTTTCTTTAACTTGGACCTCACAGAGTCTTTGGACAACCTTTCCTTCTTGAAGCGAATGAATCGCTGCTGGCAGGACCACTGTAGGCAAACTGTGAGTGTGATGTTTGATAGATATGCATTTAAATCTGCTCTGCTCAAAGCTTAGTGGACTGTAGGAATGTTAATCTAATAATTTTCTGTAGATAATGATCCGGAGCATCTTTCTCTTCCTGGATCGTACCTATGTGCTTCAGAACTCTCTACTCCCGTCCATCTGGTAAAATTATAGTTAATTCAAGTCCTTGTGTTTGTAAGGATGTTCCCAGAACACTGATGTTATGTATTCGCTGCAGGGACACCGGTTTGGAGCTGTTTCGCACCCACATCGTGAGCGACAGTGCCGTTCAGAAGCGAACAGTGGAGGGTATTTTGGAGCAGATTGAACTGGAGCGGAACGGCGAGACCGTGGACCGGAGTCTGCTTAGGAGTCTTCTTGGCATGCTGTCAGACCTGCAGGTACACGATCGCCTCTTCGTCACATGGGAGCTTAGAGTGCATGCCAGTATTTCTCCATCATGACTCTCAACTTTTGTTAGGTTTACAAAGACTCCTTTGAGGAGAGATTTTTGACTGAGACCAATCGTCTGTATGCAGCAGAGGGACAGCGTCTGATGCAGGAGAGAGACGTGAGTAAGACCATCAGTGGGTGTGTGTGTCATGTGATTGTCATCAGCAGTACTGAGTGTGTGGGTTTGGTTGTGTTCAGGTACCCGAGTACCTGCACCACGTGGCTCGTCGGTTGGAGGAGGAAAATGATCGAATCGTGAGCTACCTCGATCAGAGCACTCAGTAATGTCTTTTATTTATTTATTTACTTATTTATTTATTTTTATTATATTATGGCATATCGCTGAGACATCCACCCATCAGCTATACCAGCTTATCCTTTTCAAGGGTGGCTGAAACTTAAGGAAGGTAAAATTGTCTACTCACCATTTAAAACAGCTCTCATGCAACATTCAGGAACAACATTTAAAAACCATTAATTACTATATAGTGATATAGAAACTGCTAAATGGAGTTTAGTTTTGAGTCAGAAGGCAAGTGGTGCCTTAAAGTGTCGACAAGGACTGTTATAGAAGATTGCAATCACAAACTTTGACACTTTTTTTTTTTCACAACTACCCATGCAATCATAATGTTCTTCTCACAAGTCTATTTAAATAAAAAAAAAAATCTACATGTTTTGGTTGGTTTACTAATTTATGATCATCTGAATCTCACCCTGGAAGTTCCCTTCTGACCACAGGCAGCTATGCATCTATGAACTATGAACTATAGCTATGAACTGTGCAGCTCTAACTTGCACAGACTGCAAAGTGATTCAGCTTTTATGTAAAGGAACTGGTTCTCTTACTACAGCACAGATATCAAACAGCATGTTTCAGTAAAACAGTCCAAGTCTGCAAGTCTGTATGAGGTGCGTGCTCCTTGTTTTGCCAGTGTCCACAGGGTTGTGCAGGACTTGCTGATTATATTTGGTGCGCATAACTTGAATTTTTTTAGCCCCACGAGCACACCACTACTGAGCACCAGCTAAATTTGTTTCCTTTTGATTTTATCCTCCTCTTCAAATTGCAATTTAAGCTGAAGGATCTTTTGATTCCATGGAGGCGGGAATCCAGTGTGCACCACAAATGTGTTCCCACAGAGCCATTTAAAAAAAAAAAAAAAACAACCAATAAAACAGCAGTCCTGCTGGCAGTGGTGAATGGATTGACAAGAAGATGATCTTGAAGGAATAATTAGCAAAATATTTATTTAATACTTTGTGTAAAATTTGTTTTTCTTATATTGTTTTCTTTGTTTCACAGGAAACCTCTGATTAGCTGTGTTGAGAAACAGCTGTTAGGAGAACATATGACTGCAATACTGCAAAAGGGTATGTCTGTGTGAAAGATTTTGCAACCACAAACAAACACATTTAGTGCTGGGTGATGTGAAATTGCTACACACGAGTATTCATTTGTGCTTTTATTTTGGGCAACTATCTTAGTACTTTTTCTTTTTTTTTTAGTTGAGCTGTCCTGGCTGTAGAGCTGTATCCTGTTTTCATGCATCTAATTAAAGGTTTTCAGTATATAAAATGCACTGAGGTGTAGCATGTCTGTGACAGGTCTGAGCACTCTGCTGGATGAGAATCGTGTCACTGAGCTCACCCTCCTCTACCAGCTCTTCAGCAAAGTGAAGGGAGGACTTCCCACACTGCTGCAGTTCTGGAGGGATTACATCAAGGTACACACAAGATCTAACACATTTGTAGACATCAACACAAACCGTTACTGTCAAAATAAATGTGTCCTGTTCTTGTGTACACTGTTTGTGGTTTCAGTCCTTTGGAGGAGAGATTGTATGCACTCCAGAGAAAGACAAAGACATGGTACAAGACCTCCTGGACTTCAAAGACAAGATGGACAACGTGGCACAGAGCTGCTTTGCACGCAATGAGAGCTTCATTAATGCCATGAAGGAGGCTTTTGAAACTTTCATCAACAAGAGGCCCAACAAGCCTGCAGAGCTTATCGGTAGGCCAGACCATGTAGTGATAAATTTGTTTCAGTAATACAGATTTTTAAGTGTTTTAGAAGTATAAAACATTACCTTTGTGTGCTTAAATGAGTTTACACAACTCATTTTAATGTGGTTTTCATTAGTTCCAGCATGTGATAATCGAGTTTGTGCTTTCCATGCAGCTAAATATGTGGATTCTAAGTTAAGAGCTGGGAACAAGGAGGCTACGGAGGAGGAGCTGGAGAGAATACTGGATAAGATAATGATTATCTTCCGCTTCATACACGGTTAGTTATATTTAATGAATATGTCACGGTTTTCTTTTCACCCAGTTAGTCTAACCAGTGAATTTAGGAAGCTTGTTTCCGTCTGACGCCTCTGTTTTGTACATTCAGGAAAAGATGTGTTTGAAGCTTTTTATAAGAAGGACTTGGCCAAACGCCTGCTGGTTGGTAAGAGTGCCTCTGTTGATGCTGAGAAGTCCATGCTGTCCAAGCTCAAACACGGTAAGTCTCTAGTCCGATATTTTCTATAGTCTATAAACAGATGACAGTCCACTTGTAGTCCAAGTTCTAGTAACCAGTCTGGCAGGCAGCAGGCTTTAGCAGAATGCAGCTAAAATAAAATTAAAAAATAACACCATCAGCAATTGTCTGATGACAGTTTAACTTTTGATTAGATTTGAAAAACAATGACTGTCCCACAGAACAGGAAATCTTGAACTGGATTTCCGTAATTCATGATCCAGATATCCTGGTTACACTGGAAACCCTGAACAATTGTCTTTTGCTCTTATATGCTGAGTCAGCGGAATAGCTGTTTTTTTTAAGGCAGATGGGAAGTGTTTCACACCTCACAGTCAGCACGTTGTCGTGAATCAACATTCATGCCTCACTCGTAGATATATGCTTGATGTTTTAGAGCACTTAGGTGTGGAAACTGGCCTTTTGGTTGACCTTACCCTGTCCATGCAGTATATTCTGAAATTTGATTGGTGCTGCTTTAACTGCAGAGAAGATCTTTACATTCCAGTAATATAGCAGCAGCAGCTTCTAAAAAGGAAGTTCTAAACTGAAGTTATTAATCCTAATATAGACTCTCATGAGAGTATGTGGTAATGTTGTGGTGTGAGAAGCAGCCAACTGTAATATTCATGGTCTTGACTTCCTGCAGAATGCGGGGCGGCGTTTACCAGTAAACTCGAGGGGATGTTTAAAGACATGGAGTTGTCCAAAGACATCATGATCCAGTTCAAACAGGTACCTGAAGTCTTCATGCACATAAACAAAAATGGATACATGAAGAAGCTTCTCGTATGAGAAGTTCAGTTGTTTTTTTCCCCCCCAAGCTCATTATAAAACAATTGTTCTTTTTTTTCTTTTTTTTTTAAACTCAGTATATGCAAAACCAGAGCGAGCCAAGCAACATAGAACTTACTGTGAATATTCTCACTATGGGCTACTGGCCTTCGTACACACCCATGGAGGTGCACCTTCCCACAGAGGTAAGCAGCTCTGCATTTAGGTCTGGCACACCAATACACTTGACCAGTGCATGAAACAAAAATTGAAGATACAAACAGATACAAATAATATTTTTATGTTCGGGTAGATGGTAAAACTCCAGGAGGTGTTCAAGCTGTTCTATCTGGGTAAGCACAGTGGGAGGAAGCTGCAGTGGCAGCCCACACTGGGCCATGCTGTACTGAAGGCAGAGTTTAAAGAGGTAAGAGCCTTGTAAGAGATAATGGAGCATGGAGAAGGTGGATGCACTGAGCTGAGAAAACATCTGGTCTGCACCTGGATTTAAAATGACTACTTTATCCTGCAGGGTAAGAAGGAACTGCAGGTCTCCCTGTTCCAGACACTGGTACTGCTCATGTTTAATGAGGGAGAGGAGTTCAGCATGGAGGAGATTCGGGCTGCCACTGGCATAGGTAACGCGTGTTTTATACATTTAACCATTCTGTTTGGGGAGGGGTACCTGCTGTATCACACGGCTGCTTTCTTATTCCTTACAGAGGAAGGAGAGCTCAGGCGTACACTGCAGTCTCTGGCCTGTGGAAAGGCACGCGTCCTCAACAAGAACCCTCGAGGAAAAGACGTGGAGGACGGAGACCGTTTCAACTTCAACAATGATTTTAAACATAAACTGTTCCGCATCAAGATCAACCAAATCCAAATGAAGGAAACGGTAAAAATAATGTCTTTTTGGTTGGTTTGTTGGTTAAAACTGGTTGTTTTCTATTTTGTTTTTTGTTTGTTTGTTTTTTTACTCATCGCTTGCTTATTTGTTTTCCCTACAGGTAGAAGAGCAGGTGAGCACCACAGAGCGCGTGTTTCAGGACAGACAGTATCAGATCGATGCAGCAGTGGTGCGCATCATGAAGATGAGGAAGACCCTCAGTCACAACTTGCTGGTATCGGAGCTCTACAACCAGCTGAAGTTCCCTGTCAAGGTGATCAAGATTAAGCCTGTTTTTATATTTGTTTGTTTGTTTTTTAAATTAATTAATTAATCGTATTTCCCCACACACCTAAATCTGAATTAAAATCCTGGTTCAGCTCTTATTTTGTAAAGCTCAATGAAGATAAAACTGAAATCCCCCTTATTGGCACTAAATCCAACCTTTTGAAGGCAAATCATTTCTCACTCACATTTGAAAGCTCCACAGTTTTCGCTTCACCTCAGGTTAAGAGCCTTGCTGTCATCCTAGACAGTTCACCATCCTATAAATCTCACATCAGTAATCTCACCCGTTCTGCCTACTTCCATCTACGCAACATTAACAGATTATGTCCTTCTCTTTCCACCCAGTCTACGTCCATTCTTGTCCATAGTCTCGTTACCTCTTGCCTTGACTATTGTAATTCTCTCTTGCATGGTCTCCCCCAAAAATCCCTCCATAAGCTTGAACTGGTTCAAAACTCTACAGCTCGCATTATTACCAGAACCCCTCCTACCAGCACATCACCCCGGTTCTTCGGGAACTTCACTGGCTCCCTGTGAAATTTTGAATAATATACAAACTTCTTCTGCTCAACTTCAATGCCATTCATAACCTTGCTCTTCTGACCTGTTAAGCGGTACCTCTTCTGCCCGCTCACTTTGATCTTCTTCTGTCCAGCTTGCTGTAGCCTTCTTTCCGCCTCACCACCATGGGAAGTAGAGCTTTCAGCTCCTCTGCTCCCAGGCTGTGGAACTCTTTACCCCCAGATATAAGAAACATTGGTTCTCTCCCCCAGTTTCAATCTCAAATCAAAACCCACCTCTTCAATCTCAAATCAAACCCACCTCTTCAAATTTGCATATTCACTTTGAACCTATTGTTTTTTTTATTTTATCTTGTGCTTTTTGTTTTTATTCTTCTTTTTTTCATTGTTCTACTATGTGTTTTATTTTATTGTCAAGTGTCCTTGGGTGTCTTGAAAGGTGCTTTATAAATAAAATGTATTATTATTATTATTAAAGCTCACCTGACACTCCTTACTCTCCACAGCCGGGTGATCTGAAGAAGCGGATCGAGTCGCTCATAGATAGAGACTACATGGAACGTGACAAGGAGACTCCAAACCAGTACCACTATGTTGCCTGAAGGGGTACGCTGTCACCGCCATGCTTTTTTTCACAGCAAGCGTGCAGCTGGCCCCGTAGCACACGACTACAGCCCCTCAGCCACCCGACTCTCCTCTGGTGCCCATCTTTCCCTCCGTCCACTATCCTGGACACAAGGTCCAGATGACACAGAGCTCCAGAGAGACGAGAGACACTTGGCTGTGCTGCTCCCATTCTGCAATATCCTTGGTGGGACTCTAAGATTGGGCTGGAGGAGTGGCCCAGGTTGTTGTTGATGGTTGATTTATGTGACTTGCAAATCTGCTAATGCAACACACAACAGAAAATAACTAGCACTTTCCTCTGTTCTTGTTTTGTTTTGTTTCCCCCTCGGATTGGATTATTTTTCTCCGTGTCATTCTAATATCACTTATTTTCTACTATAGGTGGTTTGTCTTGAGTTTTAAGAGTTCTTTTTTTCTTTTTCTTTTTTTTTTGGTTGTTGTTTTAGATGAATTCCTTATGAACGGCTGCATAAACTGCTGAGTATAAGCCTGACTGGCTGGTTACTTGACACAGCTGTTGAGGATGAGACGAGTAAAGAGCACAGATGCTAAAACATATGCAGGCAAGCTGCTCGGGTATTACGTTTGGCATCTTTGTTATTTGTTTTGACCAAAATGTCCAAATGTTCACTGTCATGTGCTGATGTTTTCGTAGACCAGATTGTATTCTGTGTAGGAGTGCGGAAAGTGAAGCTGAATAAATGGGTATTTAATGATTCAGTTCGTGATATGTGCATGTAGGGGTGGGCAGATCGATCCAAATATTGATAGTAGAGATACCAACGCTGGTGTTGGTATTGAATCGATACTAGCAAGATATGATCAATACTCGTCTTGAAGCTTGATTTAGACTACTGTGGGAACTCTATGTCCTAACTTCAGTGAAACTGGAAACTCCTTTTACCGTACACTTCAAATTTCCATGTCGTTGGAGTAAGTGACGATTGTTTATATAGCGCTTTTTAAGGCAAAAAAAAAAGCCACCAAATGCTTTAGAAAGCCATTAAAAACAAGGTCAAAGTGAACACAGCTAAATCAAGTGAAATGACACAAAACCATTACCGACATTCCTGTCAGAATAGATGAGTTTTCAGCTTTTTTCCCCCTTTTTATTAAGGATGCTGTAGAGTCAAGGGTGGAAAGAGAGGTAAGCTGTTCCACAGTTTTAGCACTAAGGTTCAGAATGCACAGCCTTCCTTAGTTTTCAGATAGGTACGTGGAAACATCAGAAGAGCTCTGTCTGCAGACCGAAGTATCCAGTTTGGAGAACAGGGAGTAGATCAGCGATATAAGTGGGGGCCAAAACTTGTAAGGTCATAACCGTAAGAAACACATTTTTTAAACTGATGGCTACACCAAACCGAAAGACAGTGGAGAGACAGAGACATGAAACTGAGAGGATGATGTGAACCCTCAGCATAGAGATGGAGCCCACTGTCACAGTTCTTTCACAGAGGCAAAGAATAAACAAGTAGTACATATTGTGGGAAAAGTAATGTCTATTTTATTTATATAACACATTTAAACAACAGTGTTTGACCTAAAGCGCTTTAAAGACAGACAAACATACATTCTGGGTCTCCAAAAAACCCAGTTTCAAATTACAACATAGCTGAAAGGTGTCAGTGATATAGTGGTCATTAGGGCAGACTGATGATTATTATTAATGTCATTAATCATGATGCCAAAGTTCAAAATATCAGCACTGGTATCAGATCGATACTAAAACTTTCTGCACTCTGATTTTATTGATCGATGTTTAAAAAAAACAAACTAAACAAGTGACTAGTGAAATGGGGACAGTTTGGGTAACTAAATAGGATTTTGTAGGCTGTGCTAAAACGCTGCCCTTTCACCATCCCCTGCTTTTTTCATAGAAACATAGGCGTTAATTGCTGGCTGACTGACACTATGGTCTCATTTTAAGGCAAAAAAGGTGGGTCCCTTGTTAAAAAGGATGGCTGAACTGTACAGTAAAATGTAGCAGGGCCCTCTGAGTTCCTTCTAGGGTTTTGCATGCCCTCGTGAATTGAAGGTGTCAGCTGACTCCACGCAACACAGGCACATAGCAGAGTGCACGGCATAGAGTGGAGGCGCCTTTCACGTGCTACACCCACATATATAAAAAAATATACAGAGTTCACTGTGCCATAGGTCGCACACATTGTATAACTAAAATCTAAAATTCTGTAAGTGGTTTAAAATGTTCTTTAATAAACTGGGAATAGAAAAGGAGAACCCGGAAGTCAATATATCCCAGGAGTTTATTGCTCTAGCCAGCTAGCATTTTAATTATGCTTATGACAGTGCTGTGAGAAGTCATTTTTATTGCGCCCTAGTTTTCTCATTAGGCGTCTATTAACACCCTGCTGACATATCCTACCCGACAGTAAATGTGGGGCTAGTACAATCATATTTTATCACGCAGGTATACAGAATGAAACGCTGGTGCCGCTTGGATAGCAGCGCAAATGTGCAGCCTTTTATTTAGTCGTTGTTTATTGCGGGGCGGAGATGGCCGAGCTGAGTTCACAGAGGAAGCGGGAGGGGCGGTCTCACGTGACTCGTTCTAAAGGCTACCAGTTCACATGACGAGATGAGGCGTTATCGGACTGTACGCCTTTGACAGACGCTCGATTCTGTTTACTGGTCCTTTATCACCAACTGGACGGAGTTTAGGGACAAAAAGAAGCTCGACTGCCCACCTTCACACAGCAGACACACGTAAACGGGAGCGAGTGTGGAGTCAAGTGTGGCCGTGTAAACCCACCTGCGCTAGCAGCAGCCGCCGCGGCTCAGCACCACTTCTCCCCCGGGCTTGTTCGTGGTTTTCGCGAGGGTGAAAAAAGTGCCTCTTAGGCTCCTTGAAAATGAAAGTGTCTCACGCTACGGCCGGACTCGCCGTCTGGTTTGTGATTTTAGGTTGCATTGATGCAGTTATTCTTGAGGTGAAGGAGAACAACACCACCTGTATTAAAGCCGATCTGTCTGCGTCATTCTCCATTGTATACAAACTCCAACTTCATGGAGCTATAATTATCCATGTTGCGCTCATGGGGCCGGAGACCTCAACTCGCATAAGCCAGAGGCCTAACACTACCCTGGATCTCCTGGGAGAGAACAGCACCAAGTCCACTGTGACTGGCATCAACCTCCAAAATGAATGGACGCTGGAAGTCAGCATAAGCCAGCACAGGGGTAGATACCAACTTTTCTTTCAGAGCT
>VURO01020403.1:0-16312 GCA_015108175.1 Pelvicachromis taeniatus
AGCTTAAATTAGTTTTGCATTTACGGAGGTTGGGTGTTTATCTCTGAGTGTATGTCTACGTGGGGGGTGTCTGGATGAATTAAAGGGTAAAAACCAGCGTTAGTAAAAAAGTTGAAAAGTTACGGTCGTTTAATGATGGGCCATTTCCACCTTACAAAGCCGGCAAACGACTGAATCACTTCCTTTTCGGTTAAAATATCCCCATACTGTAGAACTGCGTGTTTTTTTTAAAGCGACAATGCATCGACGCAAATTTTTTATGTCGACGTATTTTACGCCCTAATTTGTATAGCGCTTTACTTAGTTCCTAAGGACCCCAAAGCGCTTTACACACACATTCACACACTGGTGATGGCAAGCTACATTGTAGCCACAGCTGCCCTTGGGCGCACTGACAGAGGCGAAGCTGCTGGACACTGGCGCCACCGGGTCCTCTGACCATCACTAGTAGGCAAACATGGGGTTAGTATCTTGCCCAAAGATACTTGGCATGTAGACTGGAGGAGCCTGGGATCAAACCACCGACCTTCTGGTGAGAAGGTGACCTGCTCTACCACCTGAGCTACAGCCACCCCAGCTAGAAGGGTAGAGGTAGAATCCATCTGTGTCTTTCATGTCTCATCTGTTTCAGCTACTTTTTTAAAGAACTGCTTACTTTTTCTTTAATAAGCTGTTTGATTAGTTTTAGCCACCATAATCACTTGGTTAGGTTAGGTGCTTAAGGATATAAGGTCAGAGTGAAGTGCTAACATCTAAGTTTGGTGGCACAGACTCTTACAAAGCTGTACCCTGCTGATTCTGCAGGGTAACATCATCCACAAACATGTACAAAGGGAGAAGGACTAGAGGTATTGACACAAGCCAAGATGATTTGTTCAGCATTATGCTGCAGAGGATTGGCACAGCTACACAGCAGAGAACCTGGAACCTGGACAGACTGTTTATGTACAACTACTTTATTATTTATTACTTTTAGGTTTAGATACACATCTTTTTTTCTTTAGCAGTGTATCACAGAATTCTGTAGAATTCCCAATAAATATGAGTCTAGATTCTGGAGTCCTGCTCCTGAGGGACAGGATGTTGGCAGAGATGCCAAAGGCACACTAATGCTATTATTACAAGCCAAAGTGAAGGATGTGAGGACGAATCAATCAAAATGTACACAAAAACTGATCAAAACCCGGGAACAAGTTTCATGAACAGCAGTGATTTGTTCTCATGCAGGGATGTTATGTGAACTTGTGGGGAAAAAATAGTTTGAATGTGTAAATATGCACATGTATTCAGGATAATGTCAAGAGAATCAGGACAGAACATTATAAAATCATTTTTCTTGCACATGTAGCACACAGGAAGCGGTAGTCGAATTCAGACATGCTCTCGAGGCTGGAATTGAAGGCGGGATTTTCACATTGGCACAAACTAACATCTCTCAACAACGTTCTTTGTACTAGGCAGCTAGCAGGCTAAATACCATTTAATGTTAAATCTGCCTGATGTGGACATTAGCAATCTCTCCTGCACTTCCATCAGATAATATCCAGAGAAGTTCTGGACAGCACTGTGCCATGGCTTAATGCTACAAAAATCACAAAGTCTTTATCACAATCCTTACTGTCACATACAGGAAGTAAAACACAAACCCATGCACTGGAAATGATGTTTAATATGAATGTTTCCATAAAGGTATATGTCTTCAGCTACTTGAAGAGCAAAACAAAACAACAAAGTAAATGCAGCTGTTTCCTGCTACAATAGACAAATGCTGTCTTTTCCTTTTTATTTCCAGACACCATACTCGCTGCTGCTGATGCCAGTAATTGACAGAATCAATATATTCTCATTAATGCAAATAACTTTATCTGGTTAGGGTAATATTAATGTCTGCAGTGATTAGAGCATTGTCTAAGTCTGCTGAGAGTGGCTGTCAATGCATTTTTAGAGACATAAATATCCTTGGCTGCTGAGCAGGTGTGCCAAACCCTGTATATCATTTGTTTTATGAAAATTGAAGTGATATCCATTTTCAGCTTTATTGGGATCCAAGATTACCCAATATTTTCATGTTGTCCCATCAACCATATTTTACTGCTTCTTTATTAGGCTGTTCCCTTCCTCATTTCTCCCTCACTCTTCCCTCCTCCCGTCCTTATATATTCTGTCACTGTGGCTTTGTGTCATGGTCTATATGCACTCGGTAGTCGTGCAGACAGCCGTGTGTAATTAAAGCTGCTTGTGCAGGAGAGTAGTATGTGTAATGCTTAGCCTTGGTTCAGGAAGACTCTGCTTTGTAAAAGAATACTCACGGTATCAAATAAATCTGTTAGCTAAGTCAGAGGAAGGCAGAGTGGCTGTGTGTTACCGAGAGTGAAAAAGAGGTGGAATACGTTGGGGGAGGAAGGGAGGAATGAAAGAGACCAGGGGGATGCGACAGCGTGACAGACAAATCAGGCTTAGAGGGAGGAGAAGAGAGGAAGATCAGGGACTGAAGGGAGAGGGGGAGCAAAGATGGAGGTCAACGCGGGGGAGGAAGTGTGGAGCGGAAAAGAGTTAGGAGACAATGTCATCCGCCAGGGTGCTACATGAGTGTGTTCTGCTCAGCGCCGTCAAAATTCATCAGTGGCCTGGAAAGATGACAAACAGCAGCATCTTGTACTCAGCTTCAAGAAATGTATGCAGGCAGGTGTCAATTTTAGCATATATTCTTAGCAATATAAGCATTTTTATTATTATTTTATTTTAATACGTTTTGACTTTTTGGTTTGGCTTGTCATTACTTACTATCCAATATTGGTTATTTAACTTGGGGGGGGGGCATTATTCCAGATATATATGAGCAAATGAAGGGGTAAGGTCCAAAGAGTTAAGGAGCTATATATAATAATTAAATCATAAATACTTATAACAGAGATTGAAGAATTTCATAATGCATACTCTGTTTTATGTTTTGTCATATATTATGAACTGAAGCACAGCATATGGAGAAATTACACTACAATACAACTAAATCTAAAAAAGGAGAAGTTAATAAT
Organism: Pelvicachromis taeniatus; assembly: GCA_015108175.1. NCBI lineage: Eukaryota > Metazoa > Chordata > Actinopteri > Cichliformes > Cichlidae > Pelvicachromis > Pelvicachromis taeniatus. The sequence goes on from VURO01020403.1 coordinate 3,036, forward strand.
TTAACCCTAGCCCACCCTTTCATTGACAGAATTTAAGATGCTTGGAGTTTTGTTGGGAGTAAGTAGAATTGACAAGATGAGGAGAGGAACAGGCTGACTGCTTTGGGGAAATAAAAGTTCAGTGGTAAGTTAGAGATGGTTTGGTTATGTGCTCAGAAGAGATAGTGGATACAGGGGACAGGAGAAGGTTGAATATGGAGTTGCCAGTGAAGAGGAAGTGAGGGAGACCCCAGAGAAGATTCCTGGATGTAGTGAGAGAGGTTATGCAGCAAGGAAAAATACCAGGGATAGGGTGAGATGGAGGCAGATGATACACTGTGATGACCCCTAAAGAGATGAAGAAGAAGAAATAGAAGGAGATTCCCAAAGTTTTCCAGAAGGAAAGAAGCCAGTATTTTGATTTTATAAACATGGGTCCAATCAAGACTGTTTTCTTACAGTAGCATTCAGAATTACTGAATGTACGTGTGAGTTGGAGCTTCATCTATGTCATTTGTCAGATTTCATTTTTTTCAGTGGAAGTGACATTAATATGCAAGTGAAATAAATACAGTGCATAGATTTTGTGAATTCAAGACTGCTAAAGACCGCTTTGATGCCAAAGTTGCTGACAGAATTGCAATATGATGCCTGAAGCATAAACATTTGCTCAAAGGCCATCACTGACTAAATCAATTCACTTGCCATAGAAAAATGACCAAATGCACACAAGCATGTGATATGCACGAGGTAAAAATTGCATCATGGCCGTCTTCTCAAACTCCCCCGTTAGCATGTCTTATCATGTTTTGTCAGTTATCTACCAAAACAAAGACCATCCCCGCTTGTTGTCCTAACAATGTTTCTAGCTGATACGTGTTTATGTCTTTCACATTCATATTAACTGTTTTCAAATTTACACTGCACTGACTGCTTAGTCTTCTAGTCTCCGAGGTCCTTGTACATTTTCTTGTTACTAATAGAAGTAGACCTACTACATGTATGTCAGCATCAGCATTGTTTGCTCTGACAGTAAGCAGAATCTTTTGATTGCCGATGCACCAATTTGTTTTTGGCATGCCAAAATTGTAATTTCTCAGTGCTTGTATTGTTGCGGGTCTCTGAATTATTTTATTCAAATGTTCTTTTGTGCATGTGTATTTGCGTTTGTTTGGCAATGTTTCTCTTGTTTTGTGCTTATCATACAGGATTCAGGAGGAGATGGACAGGCTAAGTAGACCAGACTGTGCAGGCAGACAACAGAGCCAACCATGATGTTAAGCTGCTTTTTGTTATGCAGAAAAAAAAAGATAGATAGCAGAACACACAGACAGTGAGAGAGAGAGAGAGAGAGAGAGAGAGAGAGAGAGAGAGAGAGAGAGAGAGAGAGAGAGAGAGAGCGCAGAGCACAAGTGAGAGAGACACGGAGTACAAAAAGCAGCAAACTGCTTGCCTCACTGCTCGTTCTGCAAACCAGTCAAGCATCCTAGTTTAGGGCTTCAGCAGTGCTTCTCTATTGCTGCTGCTCTGCTGTACCGATGATTGAGGACTCAAACTCATGCCTCAAGCATACAATTTTATGCTATATATTATACATAATATAACATTAGACAATGCGTGGTCGTCTATTCTGCTCCATTAAATGAGTTTAATGTGGTTTAGTTTTTTTTTTTTATTGTTGGCTATTTGTATACTGCAAAATAGGGATTTGAAAAGTTTGTGTGGAGGTTTAAATTTCTAACATCTGTAGCTATAATATTCAACAGTGACAGCTATAATAAATATGAGGATAGGATGATTTTGTCATTTCTCTGGCCTTATCCTATGTGCCTATTTTATAAATGTATAGTGATATCCCTCTAAAGGTCATCACTGGATTTGCTGCGTCATACAGTAGTCACTGGAATCTAGATGTTCGTGTGACATAGAAGAGTATTCAGATCACATTTTGTTTTCAGTGACTGTGAGCTCCATGATCATATTTTGCCTTCTTCTCAGAAGAAAACTCATCCAAAATTTTACCGCTCACCAACATTTTCAAGGAGTAGAAGAAGAGAGTGAATTTCATGAGTTTTATGCCAGTGAACTCACACAGAGAGAAGTAATATCTGAACAAAGGGCCATGCACAGAGAGCACTATGAGTTCTCCCTATAGGAATATGGAAATCTATGACAGGTTGAAGCACCGAGTTAGACTGAATACACTGAGAGCAGAGTCACAGCCACAGGCTGTCTACGCCATTATTAGTCCAATTATCATGCTGGATGGGAAAGGGGGAAGAGAGATTGGGAAAGACAGCAAAGATGAAAAACAAATGTGACACCTCAGGGAATTCATTTGCAAAAATTGCATAATCATAACTACATTTCCAGAACTTTGCAGACTTGTTATGGTACATTATGCACAACAATAGGAAGAGAAATGTAAAAAGGTATGAGGAGTTCATGACTAAGTTAATTATTTTCTGACATTTAATTTCCCATTCATTGTGCAACACTTCCTCGTACATGGATCTCTTCATCAGGAGCCAGTTGCACCATCTGCTCACTCAACTTAGCCTACTGCACCTACTCTGGTGGAGGCATGGTAACATGTTTTGTAATGAAAACACGGTACATTTGCTGGCTTCTTATTTCATTTAACTAATGCAGAAAACATCGAATTCATATAAGCATTCATTAAAAACTGAACAGCATTTTTTTTTAAAAGATGTCAGGAGTTGCAGATTTTTTTATTTCACTTCATGTACTGTACAATGAAATGATGCAAGAGAGGGAACTCTCCACCCTCAGAACAGAAGTGACTGCAGTACCTACAACAGTTTTTATGTCTGTATATGAGTATGTGAGACTTTAAAAAACGTAAGCCTGGAAAAAGAGCCTCTTTCAGTCATGAATCTGAGTTTAGAAATCATTTTACACACAGATTTAGTGATGGGTTAATAAACAGTGGATGCAGCCAAACCGTGTGTCACTTGTCTAAAAATATCTCAAAAATACACTTCAGCACATGGGTGTGAGCTTACTCACCACCTGCCATGCCTGCCATGATGGAAACTGGAAACTGATGAGACATACTACAAAAAAAAGTTATTTTAGAATTTGCACAACATATTTTTCTTAAGTTTCCTGATAATGTATAGCATGGTTCTGGCTTTTCAAACCCTCCATTTGGTGGTGCACAGCCTAATTTCAATTCTTAGCTTTTTTGTGAAGCCATTGTGTTTATCTTGGATTAATAATTGTCTGTTTACTTGATTTCACTCCAAAGTAAATTCCCTCTACTCAAGTGACATCTGCCATGGCCATCTCTCTCTTTGCTGTACAGCCAGATCCTCTTGAAATGAAAGGCTGCTCCAAAGTAGCGACAAGTATTAGATGGAGCCTGATGCAGTCACATGCTGCCTCAATTTCCTTTGCTCCTTTAGTTATTTTTGGAACCAAGGGAATAAACAACAAAACTCTTGTATCTCTGCACAGATTTCAACAAGACACAGCATTGCATTCAACTCAAAACATCTATCTATCTATCTATCTATCTATCTATCTATCTATCTATCTATCTATCTATCTATCTATCTATCTATCTATCTATCTATCTATCTACCTACCTAACAGACATCTTCAAAAAGTGACTTCTTAATACTCATATGAAGTACCAATCACTCATATATTTGTCTCTGACATGCGTCATTGTAATAATATGAAAGGTTTGCATGTTGCATTGAACATTGGATTATAAAAGTATAAAGTATGAACTGTTAGTTCTTTGTTACTACATGAAAATGGGGGGAAAAAGGAACATGAAAGTTTATTATATACCATGTAGATGCTTTATAATCAAGTGACCTAAGTCATTTTGAATTCTTTCAGTCTCCAGTATCGTTGTCATATTCTGCATATTATATACAACTAAAATTTTTCTCACAATGTCTTCCTTTCTATGGGATGTACCAACAACATTATGTCCAGGTTTCTTGTTGTTTGGTATGAGGTCATTCTATGTGACTTTACCAGATAAGTTTGTCAAACCGCCCTGTCTCATCATGATTTGGAAAAAGTCACCTACGCCTCTATTACAGTTTCTTATACCTAGGTCTCCCCCATCCCCCATGTTTGGTGTATTTGCAAATGGTGCAGAATGCAAGCAAAAGACTCCTCATTGGTACTGGAAAATATAAGCACATCGCTTCAATCCTGACTTCTCTGCACTCAACTCAATATTCTCAATATTTTACTAATTGTCTTTAAGGCTCTTAACAGACTCCAACATATACAACATATACCAACCTCATTTGTTTACATTCTGCCCCCAGTCTCTCAGCTCCACTGGGAAAGTTACATGCCCCAAGGTCACACTTCAAATAAAAAGTACCCTCCGTGTTCCCTCAGTGCTGCCTCCATCTCTGCTTTTAAGTCTAGGCTCAAAACCCACCGTTACTCCCTTTCCTTTCCAGCCCACTAATCTCCCATTTGTTGTTTTGTCTGTAACTCTGCTTCTCCTTTGCTGTTCTCTGGTTGTTGCTGTCAGTATGTGTTTGATTGCTGGTGAAGGTCTCTTAATCTGTGTTTCATGTATTATTCTATAATATTTTTATATTTCTATGGATGTATATATATATATATATATATATATATATATATGTGTGTGTGTGTGTGTGTGTGTGTGTGTGTGTGTGTGTGTGTATTAGACCACCACTCAATGTAATGTAAGGTTTATGCCACAGCTGCACTAAATCAACAGTGTTGCTAATAACCAAAATAATTCTCTTTACGTTTCTGTAATATTAAATATATTAGTATGTGCAATCTCTTTAATTGAAATGATATTTTTAATGTTGACATGTAATTACTGTCATCCATTAATTTTCAAATTTACTGCTTTACAAGCTGAAAAAATAGTAGTAAAGCACATTAGCATTTTTTGATCAAGATGCCAAATTACAGTTATTTATTCGTATTCCTGAACAGAATAATTAGTTGTTTTTTTTGTGGTTGAATGTGATGCTTGAATAATTTCTGATTTCTCAGAGATGTTTTGGCACACTGACAGTATTTGTGTTTTCTGTAAATGAATTACACAAAGTACTGTAGTTCCTACTACTATGTACTGCATTTTGTTCAGTAAAAGGTGTTTTGAATTGCGCTTTATGATGAATCTTACTTCCATACTTAACTTACTTACTTAGGACGTTAGCTAGACAACCTGAAAAGGTCCCACTGAGCTGGTTCTTATGACTAATGCTGATTTATCAGTCACACATAATTCTATTTGTGTTTTAGCCTCATCATTAGATTTATTCAAAAAAAAAATCTACTTGCAAAATCAATTTCCCAAAATACTTTTATATTTCTAGCCATGCTAACTCTTGCTGTTATGTTTCTACATCATTTGAGTGAGTTCATGTAGCTTAACCCTATAATGCCCTTTGTATCATATTTGACACATGAGTTTCTGAGACCTCTATCTCATCAACATGATCAATACTTGCTACAATTTCAAAATGTTATGTACAAAACTCTTTTTTTTTGTCTAAAGTTAACATTGTTGTTAACAAAAAGTTGTCAAAAACACTCAATGTATCAAATGCGATACAAAAAAATATAATAAATATATCATAAAAATATATCATATTGTTACTAAACATCTCAGTTCCAAAAAAAATCCAAATTTTCTTGCTATTTTTTGATGGGTTGGGTCTTAAGGGGTTAAGTAAAAAAGCTAGTATTTTATATTAGTATTTTTAAACAATTCATAATAATAATAATAAATATTGCAAAATTTATTACATCCCCTTCAGCCTCACAGCCCCATCTGTGCTTTTAACATTAACACACTAAACTGAGATGGTGACAAATAAATAGTGATGAGTTATAAAAAAATGTTAGTTCGCAGCACTTCTGTCTATAAGTAGAGTCACAAAGTCGTCTAAATATATTTGAACTTTTGTACTTAAATTCTTTTCCTCTTCCACTTGAACTAACTTGTCTTGAATTGTGCTTGCAGGCACCACCTCAAGCCACCTTCAATTATTTTCTGGACAATGTAATCAAATAGGCCTTGCAGCAAAATACAAAGCATAGTATGCGTGGAATGCTTATCCTTGGCCGTTATTTCCCTGCCACTGTCCTGAAGCTCATTGTGTCTGAGATTGCAGTTGGCAGAGACAGCCATGCATCATTTCTGAGACTTTATTTTTTTCCCTGAAGATGAAATTAGAGTGGGGTGGAGAGGTCACAGGAGGAGGCCTTTGAAACATCCCAGACATGCGTTTCTGCATGAGCATAAGCTTTTATGAGAGCTGCACACACCATCATCACCAGCAAACAGCTAATTAAATCGAGATAGAAAATCAGTCCCAGTGAAATATTAAATATTAATTTGAGTGTGACTTGCAACATTTATCATTTGATAGACACTGTAATTAAGATAATGAAGTTTAAATGCATAAGTAGTTCTATTTAAAGCATTGCTGCTGTGAAAGAGATTTTTTAAAAATGGCAGCTTAATTAAATTAAGTGTTAAAGGTTTATGCGTTGTCATCAAGTCCTTTTGTAAACTTGGACTGCTAACTCTCATGAGTTTAAAAAAAATTTGATTCTTACAATATGCACGTGTCTTAATTACTGTTAGGCTGAAAATTGTGGTGTGAAGGTATCAACCAAGGTCATGTTGGCCAATCTACATGATGACATTCATCAAAAAACAAGAAGAAAACAAGAAGTTGTTCACACAGTAATTTAAGTTCTACTATTTCATGTGTCTAGACAACACGTTTTATCATCTGCAAATAATAAATGTGCTCTGTCTCTAAATAGAACATATGGTAATTCAGTTAACACAGAAGAAACTGTCCCAGTCTATTGTCTGGGGTCCATTTTTTCTTTCTTTTTGTCTGTAACCTTCAGAAAAGATGTGACTGAAGACAAATACAGTCTTTCAAATTCATCTGTAACTTCATCACTCCTCCTTTATCTGTTCTTGGTCCCTCCCTCATACTCCCATCCATCTCTAATTTCACCCTTTCAATTCTTTTAATTTCTGTCTTTTTCTCTTCCTCCTCTGATGCTCCTGCTCCTTCCTGCCTGTTAGACTGCTAAGGGCCTAGCAGTAGAGTTAAAATGTGAGGTTGGTACCGAAACGGGCAGATAAAAAGAGCGAGGCTGTAGAATATAAGTGGTTTCATTAAAAATGGCAAAGCGCCTGTCCTTTTTTTTCATAGTTATAGACTCCTTAAATGTCACTAATTCCACCTTGCCCAAACTATCTGCCTTCACGATAATGACCAGGGTGGAGAAATTTCGGCGAGCGTTTGTTACTGATCTCTCTTCTATTGTTGCTTGAAAATAGGTGCAGCTCATGTGCGAGTCAGTCAATACCATCCCCCTTGGGAGGGTGTCAGAAAAAGAAAAAATAATGAGTATGTCTCCTGTGAGTGAGTTTTCACCTTTCTCTCTCTCTCTCTTTTCATTTTGTTGTTGCTGACAAAGATGAGGAAACTTTGAGGGTATACAAAAACGCGTTGCAAGGACATATACTGCCTTCAGGCCCCGAAAGTGAGACTTGTCAAGTAAAACACGACAACTTCCTTTGGATGCACTTGGATTCCTGGGGGTTGGGGGTGTGGATAATCAAAGTTAGCCCACAAATGATAATTTAAACACAAAGTGTTTAAATTGTGTCTGTGATTGATGTAGCATAAGGTTGGATGTGGTACAATAGCTGTGCAGGGTTTGAGGCATAAACAATTGAGAATAGGCCATTAAATGTACACAGGGCATGACAAACCAGAATTAGATTAAAAGATTTGGAGAGAAACAACATCCATTGAATCTTTATAACAACTGATTTGTTCATGCAATACAAGTTGTAGTTCTAATTTACAAATCCAAATTTAGTACAATTTGGATTTGTAGTAAATGCAAATCCAAATTTGTGGCACAGTGGTTAGCCTCACAGCAAGAAGGTCCTGAGTTCAATTCCACCATTAGGGTCTTTCTGTTTAGTGTTTGCGTGGGTTCTCTCCGGGTACTCCAGCTTCCTCTCACAGTCCAAAGACATGCAATTTGTGGGGATAGGTTAATGGAAAACTCTAAATTGCCCATTGGTGTGAATGCGGGAGTGAGTGCGAATGGTTGTCTATGTATGTTAGCCCTGTGACAGACTGGCGATTTGTCCAGGGTGTACCCTGCCTCTTGCCCTGCCACAGCTGGGATAGGCCCCCTGAAAAGGATCAGCAGCTGCCAATGAATGGAAATTTACTACATAGATGTTGCATCAGGCAACCAGGGGCTGTACTTCTATATGGATTTAAATTTGCAACACATTCTCATCCCAAAATGTAACATACCTACGCTATGTGACAAATTGTCTGTATGTTACTTTTGGCCACCCAACCCGTCTGTATGTTACGCGTTCGGAAACATGAGAACCGTTTGGATTGAATCTTTTACGGAAAGAATCTACGGAAAGATACAGAAAGATACAGAAAGATACGGAAAGAATCTACACATGTACATTTATTTTACTTTCTCATCATGAATGGTTAGGGCTGGAATACAGGGCTGGAACGTGTGTTACCGCCAGGAGCGTCATTCAGTGGATTCCATCCACAATTCGCCGCGTATCATAGGGATGCAGAAGGTTGCTTTCCGTGTTACTATGAGACGCCTCGGGATGTGACAAATCGTCGGTATGTTACTCGTAATGAGAACGGTCTGAAATTTGTGGTTCATTAAGGCTTCTTCTATTCACTTGAGTCGAAGTGCATTATCACCAGTACAGTAAAAACAAAACTGGTATTTCCCAGTTTTGATCACTGTCTTTAGAGCACTAAAAATGAATTAGGTCATTTATAGATAGAGACAACACATTGTACCTGAGTGATGAAGCTCCTACTGAATATTGTATTGGGGGAGCTTTTAATGGGGATAATAGAATATACATGAACTGTTAATGTGGAGACACAGAGATACGCATTTACAGTGGCAATCATTTAAACGGAAAGCAGCAAGAATCCTGGCACATTAAATGATTCCTTCATTGCGATGCACCCAAAACAATTTCTCGCCTGAGTAGGCATACTTGCTTGTTCTGCAGTCTGATTAAGCTGACTCTCGGTCACGGAAGAGACAAGGGAGGGTCTCTGTGTGATCTGAATGCTTTCACCCCCCTACTTTTAGACCATCCATTCCCTCTCGATTTAATAACAGTCATCTGTAAGGATAATTGTGAGATTGATCTCGACATGCATGGGGTAAATGAGATCCATTTGTTAGATTAGTGTTTGTTCTGTAAAATGGCTTCTTGGAAATGCAGGGAAAAACTTGCCACTGCCGTCAGCAGTTTCAAACTTTGAATAAGAAAACTGTGTAAACAGAACAATTCAAATAGCTAAAGGTATATTTCAGATCCATTGTTTACATATAATTTACACAGGTCTGTGGAAATTAGATGCACATACTCACTGACACACACTACGTCCCACACATGATACCAGGATAAGACCTAAAACTGACTAAGCAGAGGGGATGCAGAATTTCATTTTAGTACCTCCACTCCAAATTAGGGTTGAAATCTCAAAGCTTAAATGAGTGCTGATGATACTCAGTTAGTCCTAATAATAGCCTGATAGACCAATTCTGGAAAAGACAAAGAACACAATTAGAGATGTGATTGATCCCTTTATATGAGATCATTTGAAAAAAGAAAAGCATTGTTTATCAAAGGCATTAGAGAGCCATTAAATATCAATCGTCTGTTGGCACGTCTTGTGCAGAGTGTAAAATTCAGTTTCTCCTGGAAAGCAGCTTATTTCTGTGCATATATTAAAGACCCTCTTGGAAAGGCTTAAACTTGAAAAAGTCTGTTGCTCCATTTGGTGGACAGTTTAACATGATGTACTGTTTCGGATTTGATATAATTTCTATTTTTAAAAGGAACATTTCCACTGCACTGCTTAATTGGGCAAGTTGTGAACATCTTTTAGGGCTCTGTGCTAGCCTGTGAAAAACTAACTCTACCCATGGTTCAGTAGCTTGTAGAACAATCTTTAATGGCAATAACCTGAAGCGATCTACTTCTGTATGACCTCATCGGTCTCCCACATTGTTGTGGAGGAATTCTGGCCCACTATTCTTTTCAAGGTTGCTTAAATTCATTGAGATTTGTGGACATTTGTTTATGCACAACTCTAAAGTCTCACTATTGCTTATCAGTCTTGTTGATTACATGCAGATTAATTGGTTTGAGGTCTTGGCTTTGCCTGGGCCTTTGCTACAATTCTCTTCTTTTTCAGCCATACTGTTATAGATGCTTTGGTGTATTTGGGGGTCATCATACTGTCACATGACTTTTGCTTTTGGACAGATGGCATCACATATGACTCTGGAGCACTTTGGTAAACATAAGAGTTCATGGTTGACTCAATGACCCCAAGGTGCCCAGGTCCTGTGGCAGTACTTGCCAGTTGGTATTTGTGCTGATATACTGTGCTCTTTTTGCACTGTGCATTAGATTATGGCCAAGCACCCCCACTTTGTCATGGTTTGCAAAAGGACATCATACCAGAAGTCTTGTGGTTTGTTAAGATGCAACATTGCAAACCCAAGTTGTGCTGCCATGTTCTTTATAGAGAACAGAGGCTATAGAGTCTGTAGAGTTTGAGATGTAGCTCATTGATTGTGACATTGTTTTAACATATACTCGAAAAAGGTGTATGTTCTGCATTTATGAGGTTATGACACTTGCAGATGATCAGTTAATCAAGTTTATTTCTTTAGCAACACCTGGCTGCTACGTACCCTCTTAATTTCTGTGGAAGTAATAGGGTTAGTTTTTCACTGGACTCCACAGAGTTCTATGAAAACTTACTATACTATACTATACTATACTATACTATACTATACTATACTATACTATACTATACTATACTATACTATACTATGACTATGACTATGACTATAAATAGTAAAACAATCTCTGCATCAATAAAGCAAAACATTTGAATCCCATATTACTTTATCAATAAAACGTTGATATAAAAAAGATTATTGTGGTCATTTTTCCGTACCATTTGAACTTACTGAAGCTTGAAGTTTGTCCAGAAAAGGAACATAGGAGTGCTCTAAGTACATGTCTGTAAATCACAATGTTGAAGCCTAAAGCTATGTTTGTAATATTTGTCTCATCTCATGTCTGGATTGACTTTGTGCTTCTGTTTGTTGTGAAGGATTAGCATTTGACATATGTTATATTTTTTGTATCCAAACTTTTCTGGAATTTTAAACAATATCTGTGAAGTCTTAACTTGTGGAGCAAAGGTGAAAACTTTACATTTTGAGGTTGTGGTGATTCTGGGCACATCATGACAGAATTCCATCAATTTGCAGACATGGATAACAGATATAATGGGAAAGTTCTCATAATCCTATTGCATAGTCTGCTTGAAAGACTCATATGTAGTTGGTGCCTTCATAGTGCAGGTAGCACAGAGTCACACTGAGAGGTCACACCGAGGTCTTCTTGGAGCCTTGTGTTCACTCTGTGATGATGAAATTTACATCACTCAGACCCAAGTGCATGTAAATTAGAACACTGCTGTTTCACTTCCAGGCCACTTCAGATTAGACTTTTAGGAACGAACCACTCAATTTGTTAACAGTACAATAATGTGAAGATACATTACAAAAGTAATATGTTATTTGAGTCCGATACCCCTTGAAGCTTGCTCTTATCAAGATATTTTGATAAGGCTACATGTTTTCTTTACGACAGCAACAGACATTAAATGCCATGTTTACTTTCCACCACAGATACACTCGGCTCCTGGCCAATGACAGGCTGCAGCTACAACTATCTAACAACTCCCACATGTACCCATACTCACTGCCTTACTCTCTCTTTCTCTCCATTTTGCACACAAACACACAGAGCAACACGCAGGCTCCAAATGCTTTCTATTTTTGTGATCATAATTATTTGATGACAGGGCTTCTGGTTTCGCATCCACCCTTTTGTACACTCGATCTATCTGTGAATAATTTAGCACTAAGAGCTAGAAAGGTGGGTCCCTTAAAACAGCAGGTACAGGCAAACTCTGGAGGCAGGACACACAGAGAGAGCATTGCCATCCTATCTTTGTCATCCGCCCACTCCTTACTCACAGCTCTTTAGTCCGGCTGCTGTGCTTCCATCGAGCTCTACATGAATCCAAGTTTTAATTTATCCATCCTTACAAACAACCTTTCAGCACTGCAGGCTCCACAGTGTCCAGCTAGAAGAAGAAGGTAAGGAGCTCAGTGGATGGAGTGACCCCATTCCTCTTCAATCAGCCATCATGGAGGAACTCCAGAGAAATCTAAATCAGCGTTACGAAGGCACTAAGCCAAGAAAGGTGAGTTCTTGTGACATCACTTTATTTTGAAATTATAGGTTTCCTGTTATAAATGTTTCAGAGGAAAAGACTTCTTGAGGTCGTTCAATTATCAAATCTCCTCTCTCACTCTTTATTTTCTGAACAATTGCACAACTATTAGCAGGTGATTTTAAGCACGTAGTTAAAGAGTTCCCTGTTTGCAGCTCATGTTGTGAAGCTACAAATAGAGAATGAATGGTGTGTGTATTAACATGCTGCACATATTTACACGCATGTCTCTTGTCTGATCAAATACCATATTTTTTCCTACTTATGATCCTACCTATATTCTAAGACAGTGAACAATGTGAATAAGACATTAATTTATAGTTCATGTTGCAATTCAGGTTTATGTATATAGCCCATTCATAGCAACAGTCACCTCAAGATGCTTTGTACTGCAAGGTTAAAAAAAAAAACCCTACAGTTACTTGTTAATAACTCATTAGTTACTAATAAATGTTTCTGCTGTGACAAGCAACATCAAGCAGAGAAATCAAAGATGTCACCTTCCACTCCAAACTGCAGGTGAGGTTTAAGCTGGCATCATCTTACAGTGGCCGAGTGCTGAAGCATGTTTACGAGGACGGTCAAGAGCTGGACAGCCCGGAGGAGAAATACCCTCACAGCTTCATCCATCGCAAAATCCCTCCCAGCCACCTCGAGATGGAGCAGCTCTGTGGGTTTGAAGACACTCATGGAGACCAACAGAGTGGGTTTTTACCTTATATGCAACCTTATAAGGTTGCCCTTAGGATTGCTTGTTTGGGCAGTATTGCATGTAAACTGGGAGCAGGGAAAGGCAAGCAAGGTGTAGAAGCTTGCATTTTTTTTTTTTTTTTTTTTTTACAATTAAAGTAAAAACATGCATAGTTAATCCAG
>VURO01020405.1:0-20076 GCA_015108175.1 Pelvicachromis taeniatus
CCTCCGCTCCTGGCCGCCGCCCAGCTCACAATGCACCCGACCCCTACGGCGCCTCCTGCTGGTGGTGGGCCTGCAGGAAGATGGGCCCATGTCCCTTTTTCGGGCAGTGCCCGGCCGGTCCCCATGGACTAAGGCCCGGCCACCAGACGCTCGCCCTCGGGCACCCTCCCCGGGCCTGGCTCCAGGGCGGGGCCCCGGTAACCCTATCCCGGGCAGGGTAAACTGTTCCCTTGTTGGCTCTCTCATAGGGGTCTTTTTGGATCGCTCTTTGTCTGGTCCCTCACCCAGGACCAATTTGCCATGGGAGACCCTACCAGGGGGCAAATAGCCCCCCGACAACATAGCCCCTGGGATCCCTGGGACACACAAACCCCTCCACCACAATAAGGTAGCGATCCACGGAGGGGAAATACTCCATGCATAAAACCTTTAACTTTACAAAAAGCCAAATGTCAAGGGGGTCTAGAAGCACCAAGCATAGTGCTACATCACGAAACTAATCAACTCAAATACCTTTTAACATTTTAATCTGATTAATTCTGGATACAAATTGAACCAGCATTATGCCGAAACATACTTTGATCAGACCTCTCATTTATCAGCCAAACTATCATGAAACAGCACTGTTTTGATGGTATATTCCTAGCTTCAACTCTGTCAGCTTGACAGCACTGACAGTTCACAGTTTCTTCACTCGCCCAAGTACTCATTCCATGTGTACCCTCACATGAGATAGTTGTCTCAGTGAGTCCACCTCCTGTGCAGAGTTGCTTTTTGTCCTTTTGTGAAATGTGATATATGAAGAGTGGTACCATGAGCTGTAAAGCCCGTTGTCCTGATTGACTGGCTGTGTGGAAGCCAGGGGTAGCAGCGATTGCTTCTGGCCTGGTGTGCAGGCCCCAAAAGGAAAAACTAAACTTACTAAGTAGTGTAATTTCTCATGTGAGGGACATGTTTTGACTTTTATCTGAAAATCCAATCCCAATCCATTGTGGAAAAATATAAATATACTTTTAAGTCTAATATATCCCTATTGTGCTACATACCAGTTGATTTAGCATTTTAATCGCAAGTTGAATATAAAATGTATAAAAATATTCCTCTTAGAAATTGTGCTTAGCTTTGGTAAATGCATCAGCTTTTTAAAATTTATTTAGTGTTGTGCAATAAAAGAATCCACTAAGTACACTGTTTAAAAAATAATAATAAATTTAAAAAATCAGTTTACTTTATTGCAAAATGCTGTCCGCTGTAGTTGAACTTGTCTGTCAAAAACAGAATGGCAATGTATAAGATATGAAAGTAGGCTTTTTTGTCAAATGTAGCTCGTTGATGTTTGTTTATGGGAAATTACTATAATAAAACAGTCACACTCTGTGTGACCTGTTTACTGTATATATCCTTTAATAATAACAGGGATAATACTATAAACATGTCTATGGTTAGCTATTTCAAAAAAAATGTCTTTGTCAATGAAAAACACAGTACAACTGCTAAATATATATAAATATTTTATGGGTGCTGCCATATTGTGGGCCTTTCTGCATTCACTTTTGTAACTGAAAGGTATGCTCTCTCCTGAAGCATACTGGGGCATCGAGTTCAAGGTGGAGGAAGTACTCAAAACAAGGAAGAAGGAACACACAAAAAACCCCAAACAAACAAATAACACAAAAAAACAGAGAAGAATTACACAGTCATCAGGAAATAAATCAGAGACAGAAGTTATCAGATTAGAGCGTTTGAGATACTTATGACAAAGTTTGAATGTCATTTGGTAGTTCCTGTTGTAAAAATGATGCCTGCAGTAGCAATATTGTAAAAAACATTAAAAAAAAATAATAGCAACGCATACAAAGGCATTTAGCAAGGTAAGAGCGACCCTTCTCCACTAGAATGACCTTCTGATCGACAGCTTTACAACTGATTACAACTGATTCACTATTGTGTATTGTCAACAGAGCACTCTCGTGTCAGCCATTAAGTGGACCGGCATAATTATTCCTAAGGCCAGAAAACAGAAAACAAAACAAACGTGAGATCAATACACACTTAGAGGCCATGAACAACCAGAAAATGATGCAAAAATAATGATTTACAACATGAAGTTTGATCCATTTGCTCGGCCTATTGATTAATGCAGTAAATGCAGCTTTCTATGTGAAGAGGCCAAAGTTAGATGCTCAAACTCAAATGGACAAATTGACATACAGGCAGTCAGTGACTACTTGCTGTCTAGAACACTTGAAAATTACAAAATGCTCTGTTTCCTGCTTTGCCATCGGAGCCACTTTCAGATTACTGAAAGTTGCCACCTTCAGTTGCTGCTTGACTGTGGGTCATTCACTTTTATTGTCATAGTCTTACAATAACAGACAGACCTTCACAATAAAACCGGGAACTCAAAACATGCAGACGCAGAGACAGGCTCAGAACACTGGATAAACACGGGGAATGAACACTTCAGGGAACACACAGGCAGGGATGACGGACCACAGAACAGAAGGAGCACAGAACATCATGGGGAAACCAAAACATGAACTAATAATAAACAGACAGCACACAAGAACCCCAAAATAACCCCAAAAACAACAACAACACCAAATGAACCGAAAATGCTGGGTTGCAGACCCAGGACCGTGACATTTATATTTAAGAACTGAAAGCATTCTCCTTTGGAGCACAAGATAAACGAGTTCTAGGTAGAGGAAGAACTCAAAACAAGGAAGGAGGAAGAAAAAATTAATAAATAAAACAAGGTGATAATCAGATAGACTTCAGGGAATACATCAGAGCCAGAAGTTAGGTATCAGGTTAGAGTCTTTCAGATGCTTTTGGCCAACTTTGCAAAATAGTTCATGGAAAGTTTTTGTACAGCCCTTTGTATTAAAGCTGATTGACAGACTTGATCTCTCCAACAGCTACAACTTGACTAAAATCAGGCCATGCAAGAGGACAATAATCCCAAGCACACCAGCAAACACAGCTCTATATACATGTAACTAAACACAGTTTTACTAGTACTCACAAATTGTAAAAGTAAAGGACAAACACAAGCTAGCACTCTAAATTAATGTCATTTAAAAAAAAATGGATATCCACATTTTTTTTAATGTGGCCTTCAATATTATATTGGCTTTCACTCACTGAAATGTAAAAGCCTTTACTTTTACAAAGCAAGTTCAAATAATTACACTCCTGGAAGATCACCAGCAATGGAAGATTGTTTGAGTCACTTGACAAACAGAAAGTAAAACTTCAATCTTAGCATGAAAACAGACTGGGTTACAATTATTTTATTTATAGTACTCTGTGTACAGAAGAAACAAAATGAATGCAGCGCTTTGTTTCCTCATAAAGGGAAATCCTCAGCTATCCCCACCTCCAATATGAACATATTTCTAACAGCAAGTGAAACTAACCTGGGACTCTCAACTGGGCTCAAAGACATACCACACTTGTCAAGCTCCGCTTCTTACTGATTCACTGCAAAAATGCCCGGTAAGTTAACCCTTTACCCCTACAGACATAACAACATCTGCATTTTGAAAAATTATATTTTAAAGAACTTATCACCGGAAAAGAAACTTGGATGAAGTTTGAAGCTTATTGTCTGTAAATTTGGATGCTTGTCTTAGGAAAGAACAAATTACTTTTGGTTGTGGACCATAAATTATTTTCTTATCACCAGATTGCATTAAATATTTGACTTGAGTAAAATGGCCAGGTTTCTTTTGGAAGTGAAATTTCAATCTCAATGAGACTTTTCAAATAGATAATAAATAATAAGTGCAATGGCCAGAATAGAAACAAGTAACAAATGCAACATTCTGTGTTTGTGTGTGTTGTTGTTGTTGTACCATTGATTTAAACTTTGCCATCATTCTCCTCTGCAAGAGTCAGGGAGGCAGTCTAAAGATGTATGGATCAACTTAACAGGCCCTGGATGTGGGCCTTTGACAGAGGCGTTCTTTGGGCCAACTATTACAGTTTTAGAGGAACGCATGAGACCAAAAGCAGTAACAGCACAAGCAGAAGACACAGGTATCCTAAAAAAAAATAAATAAAAGAAATGAACAAAGCTTTTGTGTGCATGTGTGTCATTATGCAATATAATCTATGCAAACTACTAACTATGTCGTCTCTGTGTAATGTAGCAAATAACTGAGTTAACATCACTAATCATTTATGTGACAACGTAAATAAACAGTCCTAAGCAAAGATAATAATTTCTATTTGTTATTCTTGCTCATTTTGCTTTTTTAGTTCCACCAACAATGATTGTCATGGAAGGAAAAACAGCTGGGGCTCAAAAGTACATCAAAGGTAACAACATATTTGTGGAGTCATGAGTGTGACTCAGTTGCATTCCTTAAGTAAACCAAACTTACCCTGTTACAACAGAATGCTCTCCTAGTCTCAGCCTGTCTTATATTGAATAGCACAGAGGTATCCTGGTATATTTAAATTTGCAATGTTTCTCCTTACTGCTTTTTTCCTCTCTGAAAAGAGCACACATACGCTCTTAATTTTTTTTATCTTCACTTTGTTTCAGTGGAAAAAATGTACAGGATTGTCCTGCTGGGAGATGGTAAAGCTGGGAAAAGGAGCCTAGCAAACAGCATGTTTGGAGAAGACGTGTTCAAGTTTAACAACACTGAATGTCAAAGTGAGTCCAAATCTGTTCATGGAAGAAGGATTACCCTGATCAACACCCCTGATTTCTCTAGCCCAGGTCGATCAGAGGAGGAGCTGAAGCCTGAAATAATGAGGTGTATCACTGAGTGCACTGCAGGGCCTCATGCTTTTCTCATTGTGCTCAAAGTGCAGAAATCCACAGAGCAGCAGCAGCAGCAGCAGGCTGTCATTGAGAAAATAAACCAGTATTTCTCAGAGGAAGTTTTCAAATATGCTACAGTTGTCTTTATTCAGGATGGCCCAGACTCAGATGAAATGAAGATCAAACTGTCCATAGTTCAGAATAAATATCTGAGTGATCTGATGAGGAAGTGCAAGAGCCGATACCACATCGTTAATAAATACAACCAACAGGGTGACAACATTCGCAATCAGTCCCAGGTTACAGAGCTGCTCAGCACAATAGAGCAGATAGTTGCAAAAAACAAAGGAGTGTGCTACACCAGCAAGATGTTGCCGCAAGGAAACACCCACAATAAAGCTAACAACAGCGTCACTAAGAATAAGATGATCAAACTGACAGGCTGTGCAGCAAAATCAGTGGCAAAGGCGTTCTCTGGGCTAGCTGTTGTAGTTTTAACCCCAGGAACAACAAACGGAGCAGAGGAAAAAAATGAACAAGGTTCCCAGGTAGATGGAGACACAACACAGAACACAGGAGAAGAAGAAGAAGACGAAGCAGAGAAGATAAAAGAAGATCCACTTCTCCAAGGAAAAAGAGAAGACAACAATGCTGCTCGAAAAGCAGGAGAAGCGGGAGGACTAGAGAACTTTGTAGGTGTTTTGTTTGGTGTAGTTGTAGCAATAGGAGGACCATTATTAAAGGCTGGAGCTGTATTTATAATGACAGTAATAGCAAAAGCGATAACATTAGTGGCTGCAGCTGTAGAATCTACACAAAATGCAGCAGGAACAACAGACACAGACACAGCAAGAGCTGCAGGGCCAGCAGCAAATGTGGTAGAAACACTTAGAAGAGCCTTAGGTGATGGTAGAGTACCAGAATGGGTAAGATGGGTAATAGAAAAAACATGTAATATTATAAAGCAGACAAGAAATGATTGTGAATTGTGGATAATTGTTTTTATCTCATTACTTCTGACATGGTATCTTCTCAAGGTACCATTTTTTGGGACCCTTCTGGCAATTTTGCTGTTTGTGTTTCTTTTTAAGATCCATGACATGATATAATTACAGCACGAGACAGAACTGTATGATTGTGTGACTGGTTTAATGTAAAGACCAACATCACACATGTTTTAAAAGATACCGGGTGGATGACATGGTCGCACATGTTGTATAATTTATTGTTTATTTTGTTTCATTTATTTTCTTAAAAAGAGAAATTCTACTGCATGAAGAAAATACATCTATTTTTTTCTCTTTACCTTTTTTTTGTGTGTAAAATCATATTTTTAACAGAAAATTATATTTCAAACATGTATGCATGTATGTAACCATAATCCAATCAGAAATGAGTGTGGACTTTCTCTGTCTCATCATATCTTCTGTTCCACCAAAGAACTACAACTGCTTTTATGTAACACTGTAAAATAATGCAATAATATGGAATTAGTAAATACATCTTAACATATATTTTGTCTTATATTCTGTATGTCTTCGTGTAAACTGTATCAACCTTATGTAAGGTTTCATTATTATGTTTAAGCATGCAATAAAACAAATAATTAAGTGTGTTTTAGTTGTTTTCTTTAATCACACCTGTGTGAGGCTGAAACCCCAAAACCTTATCAGGTGTCTCTGTAATGACATCAAACTCTAAAATCCTGGTACATTATATGTACATTCTCAGAAATAGTGTAATGTATAAATCTACATCTGTCCTTATGGATGTTTTTATTACAACATGCTGATGTCTGACCTTTGACCTATGACCCTAAAGCATTAGAAACTAAAATGGTGTATATCATTGTCTTAACACATATGACTGGAGCAGGCTAGTTGTAAAAAACATATATTCATGCAATGTGAAATTTTGAGAACCGTTATGGCGTCACTGTAATGTCATAGGGTGTCGTTTTAAAAAAAACAAACATATTTTGCACAGCTCTCTCTCTGTGCCCTTTCATATGAGTAATTATTTATTAATAAAAACTAATTGAAAATGCAAAAATGCTTTTTTAAATTTTGCTTTGTATTCCCACTATTGTACATTTTAAATTATGTGTAATTGAAGTGCATCATTTCAAATTTAATTCAAGGACTTTTGGATAAACTGCTTAGCAATTACAGTGATTTTCTTATGCAAAAAGTCTTGTCACATACAATAAAATATTGTTTTGTACATTATTGCTGAAAGATAATAATTTCCTGGTCAAGCAAAGTGAAGCACAGCACAGTTATGCCAACCAGGGAGCATTCACACACGGCATAATTTGACACATATTTGCACTGTAAACAAAATAAAGGGTATTGGGGTATGCAGGACACATGTCTCTGTGAGAGGCCACAAAAAAATGATGTGCAATGCCATTTTTGAGCCTAAGGTCAGGGCAGTGGACACTTCTTTCTATGTAAAAGGGCAGAAGCAATAACCTATTTTAAGATGCTCAAAATTAAATAGACAAACTAAAATCTGTCCATCCGCTTCGGCTTTTCAGGGTTGCAGGATCCTGTAATGTAAAAGTCTAATGGACCTATCCCAGCTGTCTTGGGGCGAGAGGCGGGGTACACCCTGGACAGGTCGCCAGTCTGTCACAGGCCTAACACACATAGACAGAGACAACCATTCACACCTATGGGCAATTTAGTGTTTCCAATTCACCTATCCCCACAAACAGCATGTCTTTGGACGGTGGGAGGAAGGCGGAGTACCCGGGGAGAGCCCACACAAACACAGGGAGAACATGCAAACTCCACACAGAAAGACCCCGGCCTCCACTGATAGTGGAATTGAACTCAGGACCTTCTTGCTGTGAGGCTAACCACCATGCCACTGTGCTGCCCCGAACTAAAAGTATTTTGATATAATGATTTGCCATCGCAGCCACTTTCAGTTTACGTAATGATGACAGCTTCGGTTCCTCCTTGTTTTTTGTTTTTTGTTTTTTTTGTATTCAAAAAGTGAAAGCATCCTGTCTTGGAGCATACACGACAAACCGGTTCTGGGTAGAGTAACTACTCATAACAAGAAAGGAGGAAGAAAATCAAAATATGAAAAAGATGCTTATAGTTTGAGAGTTTGTTGATGTCACGGTCCTGAGTCGTGTGACCCAGTGTTTTGAATTCCTTTGTATTTGATGTCTTATTGTTTGTTTTTTAATCATTTCATTATCTTTAGCTCCCAGGTTCCTCAGTTGTAGTTCTTTCCTTTTTGTCATCTCCCCCTGTGTTAACTCTCCCTTGTTGGTTTGTGTGTCTTTCCTGTCATGTTTCATGTCTGCATGGTTAATGTTGTCATGTTCGTGTCATTTCTGCGTCTTGTCATGTTTCCCATTTATTTAGAAAGTCTTGCTTCTGTGTTTTATGTGCTTATGTTACACTTCCCCTGTGGTGTCATTATGATCAAGTGTGTCAGCTGTTTCCCCGTGTGTGTCCACTTCCCTCATTTACCCTCCTGTGTAGTGAAATCTTTTGTCTCTAACTGTTCTTTGACAGGACGTCTGCCTATTTCCCTTCATGCGATTCTTGTCGCAGTCATAGTTCAAGTCACAGTTTTAGTTTGTGTCATAGTAAGAGTTTTACTTTTGTCTGTTTACTTTCATGTAGACTTGGTCTTGTTTTTGGTTTAGTTCATGTGTGTGGCGAGAATAAAGGACTGCCTTTTGTTGAAAACACAGTTCCTCTGTTTAGTGTCTGCTTTTGGGTCCACTCAAGAAAACACACCGGCATACCCCGCCGTGACAGTCGACCTGGGGCATTCAAGAATTTGTCAGCACAATATTAATGAGAAAAGCCATCAGTTTCAGAAAGGCTTGTTATTCACCAGTGAAAAACAAAATATAAAAAATACAACAAAGCTCTAAATCTTAGACTCAACCTACTTCATTTACCATTTATGAGAGTTTGATTAGAAAAAAAAAAAAGACTAAACAGGTATGGCTTGTTTGTTCTCTAAAAAGAACATGGAAGCTGAAAATACCACAAGACTTCTGGAATAATGTTCTTTGAACAGAAGAGACTGAGGTGGAGGTGTTAGGTGTGCAACGTTTGGAGAAATTCAAACCCAGCATATCACGCCTCACACCACCACACAGTGGTGGTTTGGTGCAAGGTGCAACTTTTTTTTTTTTTTGCTTTAGTACACAGCATGCATATTTTTCTTAATGGTCATTTATTTCAATAAAAAAAAACATTTCATCTTATGTGTTTCATTTGCATTATATTCAAACTCATTAATTTGTGTTCATAAACAATCATTGTTTCAGTTCGTTTTTTATTATTTGAACCCCTGGATATACCAATACCAATAACAGTGGAAGCTGATTTAATTTAGGTGAAAATCTGGTCAAAGTGACACCAAATGTGATAATCAGCAAAAGCTAAGATTTTACATTACCCACATTTTTTTAATGGTGATTTTTAAACTTCTTAAGAATATACTAGGCCTTGGGGGACATGAGTACCTAGGTTGGCATTTGACCTTGGCTTCATGTTTGAAGATCAAAGTGACTTTGAAGTTTTTTTTTCCAAAAATCATATTGAGTAATATCTCATATGAAAGAGTATAACGAGAGCTGTACAACCCATCTTGACCCTCTTTTATATTCCCACACATGCCAGGGTGTTCCTCACCAAAGAGGAAGGCAATATGTTTGTGTTGGTTCTCAGTCACACAGATCATGGTAGTCTAAGGAGCTTGGAAAGAAAGCAACAAGAAGTCCAGTCGCTTTCTTTCTAAGCTCTTTAGACTACCATGACCTGTATGACTGAGAACCAACACAAAAAGCTGTACAACACACTTTTTTTTTCATACAGTACGACACCACACAACATCACAATGATATAATAACAGGCTGATGTAAACACACTGTAATAAAAATGTTGATAAAACATAAATGTTGTTGCCTTTGCCCTTCAGCAGGAGTCCACTCTCTGAGTGTTCTTATTTATTATAAGTTGTTGTCCTTTTTTTTAAATTCTGCTGCCAGTCACTCATCCAAAACACACCTTATATGAGATTTCCTGTCTAGTTGCTAGCTTCCTGTCTAGATGTTTAGCTGCTTTAGAGAAGCAGTCAATTTTAAACTGTCAGAAACTAATTTCATACATGTTTTATATATATATTGTAATTTTTGTACAAATACAGCTCAAGTGACTTGAACTAAAACCATCACATTTTGGACACTAGATGGCATCAGCATCAAGCTCTCTTGTCAAAAATGCACTACTCTGCCGACAGTTATACCATTATGTTTCTTTTGCTTTACACAGTTTAAATTAAACTTGGACTGTGACTTGCAATTGAATTTATTATTAATTATATATTTATACACCATACAGATGTATTGCATTTTTTTTTTATCATTTTCAGCTCAGTTTATTCTGATTATCTTAATTTTCATTCTGCAAAATATGATACAAAAGTCTCCCGAGTCAAGGACAAGCAGTACATTCAGTACCAGAGTCTTCCTTTATTTTGTAGGACCATAAAAGTCATTTTCAACTCCTGGCTGGTAGAATGTTTGACATCAGCATGTGTCACAATTTTGGCTAAACAGCTTTAAAAACAGAATTTTCATTACTGTCATGTAAAGTGAAGTACAGAGGTAGACTCAAATGCAGTCCAAAATAATAAAGGGTCCAAATGTGTAAGAAAAAAAAAAAAAGTCCAGAGAAAAAGAAACTAGGAATTAATAGAGGAAAACTGAGTGCAGGACATGAGGGAGTTCACACAAAGAGTTTGATGGAAGCTGAGGAGGAGATGAGAAACACAAAGAGACATAGGTGAGAACAAAGAGGGCAACAACAAAGAAGACTAATCAAAGCTTAAAAAAAATATTTCTACTGTAAAACGGGAAATAATCAAAAGATAAATATTACAGCTTATGTGCCAGTATCCACGAGTTACTGTGTAATTATTTATGTATTTATTTATTTTAATAATTTATTTGGCAAACAGTATATAAATTCAGGATGATCTTTATGTTTTTTCCATTTATTTATTCGTTGTTTGTTCTCTCCGTAGGTCTGTCTTGTCTTGTCCTTCGCCCTCGTCTCCTTTGTCTGTTCCCACGTTCCCCTTCCTCAGGTTCATTCCATGTCTCCTGTCTGTCCTGTGTATCCATGTATGTTTCCTCAGTCACGTCTCGTCCCCTCCTTCTCATGTTCCCTGTGGTTCAGTTCCCTCTCCCGCTCTCGCTCCCTCACTCTGTCAAGCTTGTCTGTCTCAGTTCATGTTTCTCAGTGTTTCCTGTTTTAGTTTGAAAGGCTTGTGTTTCCATGTTCTGTGTGTTTTGTTTTGCGTCCCCTGTGGCGTCATGATAATTTGTGTCAGCTGTGTTTCCCCAGGTGTTTCCTGTGTATTTAACTCCTCTGTCTCAGTCTGTTCAGTATTGGGTCATCTATTTTCCTTGCTTCATGTTATTTTAGGTCTCAGGTTTTTTGGGGTTTTTTTTATATTTATGTTCATTTTCTGACTGCCTCATGTCTTGGTTTTGCATGCACCTGCTTAGATTCATGTTCATATTTTTTTGTCCTAGTTAAATCCTAACTGTTTAGTTTAGCCCCAGTTTGTCTTGCCTTTGTTTTGTGTTTTTTTCCCTATCAACCTAAATAAACGGCTTGCTTTTTGTTACACCTTAGTTTTCTCTCTCATTGCACCTCATTGCATTTAATCATTATTATTAATCTCTGGCTCTCTTCCACGGCATGTCTTTTGTCCTGTCTTCCTCTTCTCACCCCCAACTGGTCATGGCAGATGGTTTCTCCCTGTTAAAAGAGAGTTTTTCCTTCCCACTGTCGCAAAAACACTTGCTCAAAAGGGGGTGATGTGATTGTTGAGGCAATTTCTGCTTTCTTTGCATTATTGTAGGGTCTTTACCTTACAATGTAAAGTGTCTTGAGGCAACTGTTGTGCTTTGGAGCTATATAAATAAAATAAAATAGAATTAGGGATGTGGATACATTAGACAAAGGATGTTGAACATGGAGCTGCCAGGCAAGAGGAAAGTGAAAGACTACAGAGACGATTCATCGACTGTTGGTGTAACAAGGGATAAAGCTAGGGTTAGGGTGAAATGGAAGCAGATGATCAACTGAGGCAACCCCCAAAGAAAACAACAGCTTGAAGAAGATTTCAAATATGTAACACACCCTTTTTATGTATATGAAGTAAAACTATTAATTATGGTATTTTACAACAGTATTACCATTTTTTTAAGTCTCTTTTGCTTATGTTACTGAAGGCATATTTAACTTTGGGTTATAACAATATGCTCGCCAAGATTTTTACATAAAAATTAAAAGAAAAATTGTGTTTTTGTCATATTACTAAATTTAAATATGCACAATAGTTCTCTCGTGCTGTTGTGGGAAAAAAAAAAAAGAAACACACAATGAGGTAAGCTCATCACTTTAGCTGCTGAGAAACAAGTCCAACAGGTGCAGAAACAAAACGAAAGGCGCAGTCACAACGACCACAGGATCCCAGTAATCGTGTCTCTGTGCTGATTTTGCTTTCTTTCAAAAACATGGACGGTAAGTCGCGGTTATTATCATGTATTCTGTATTAATAATTAACACAAACATTTGGCTCACAAAGGAAGAAACTTCCCTCCATCCAACTGAAAATATTTGTTTTTCTTAGTCAAGGTTATCTACTCCACTGAATATCTAAAGTAAATGTATAAATGTTCTTCCATATGTATTTGTAACACGATGCTGACAGGTAAAGTCAAGTTTAAGCTGTTTTACAGACACTTAAATCAAAGTAGACTGGTCCCTCATATTTCAGCTATGTTGTCACAAATTCTTTATTTGACTTATTTCTTGCACTGTTATAGACAGAATAATATATAAATAACTGACACTGAATCATTACTGTTTTATAGAGTTAGAAAGAAGGATTGTGGTCCTGGGAAAAACTGGAGCTGGAAAGAGCAGTATTGCTAACACCCTGTGTGGAGAGCCTGTGTTTAAAGTAAATCATTCCCCCAAATCTGGAACAAGGGAATGTCAGTCAAAGTACATGAATATCAGTGGAAGAAACATATTGTGTATTGACACTCCTGGATTTTTTGACACAGACAGATCTGAGGAGGAGATGAAGTCTGCAATAGTGAGGTGTATCACAGAATGTGCTCCTGGTCCTCATGGTTTTCTCATTGTGCTCAAAGTGGAGAAATACACTGAGCATGAAAAGGGTGTAATACAGAAAATGAACCAATATTTCTCGAATGAAGTCCTTAGATTTACTGTAATAATCTTTACTCATGGTGACCAGCTTCCTGAGGGAATGAAGATCGAAGAGTTTGCTAAACAAAGTGAAGATCTTAGTGATCTGATCAAGAAGTGTGGGAGCCGCTGCCACGTCGTGGATAATAAATACTGGAAGAACAACCAGGAAGATGAATACAGGAACAACCAGTACCACATGGCAGAATTACTCAAAACCATTGACAAGATTATTGAGGCAAACAAAGGAGGCTACTTCACAAATGAGATGCTGCAAGAAGTGAAGAGAGACATACAACAAGAAGAAGGTCGCATCAAACAGTCATGTCCAGACATTACAGAAGAGAAAACTGCAACAAAGGCAAAAGATACTGTGTCTGCAAATCTGTTGTTCAGAGCTGCAGGAGTTACAACAGGGGATCTGTTAAGTGTGTTCCTTAGTGAGACAATAATGAAAGAAGACAGCACTTTAGGTTTAATAGGAGTAGGTGCAGCATTAGGAATGGCAGCTGCAGCAAAAATAGCAAAAAACGATGCAGCAACATCGTCTGACACAGTTCCTGCTGCACCTGCAGAGCCAGCAGCTAAATAAAATCAGGAGTAACATGAAACCGATGGACAGTGATGAAGCACAGGACGCAGACTACGACACTGACGCACAGTTTGTTTGTTTGTTTGTAATGTAAAAACAGTTTAGGAATTTAATATCAGAATTTTTAAGCTCTCAATAAAGTACCTTTATAATACACAGATGTACAGGATTAACATATAATTGCTAGGTGACTGAGCACAACTACTCACATTCACCTTTACAAGTTGCCATCATAAAGTCTTTATTAAAATGATAGAATAGGAATTTTTGGAATCCTTTTATTCATCATGATTGGATTTATGTATTTGCACAAAAAGGGTCTTACTTAAGAGTTTTTGGTAAATGCTCACTGTTAACATATTAATATATATGTAAGCATGTGATGATGTGATCCTCCCCAACTTCTGAATAACTTTTGCTTTTATTTCGTGATGTTCTCTTTGTTACCAAAAGTTTAATAATAAAACATTTTTTCACATGTGTCCTCATTTTCAGGACTATTTTCCCTTTTTAGCTGGATGGTCTCATGGTAATGATGAGCAGTAACTAATCTATTTACTTACTTACATTTTAATTCATTAATTCAGCTGAACCTGTTGAACCTTCTCAGCAGGTTCAGACAAACATGTTTAAGAGACAGTGGCATATTAAAGAATAATTTTTATTTTTACTTAATTTGGCTTCCACCGACTTACATTCTGTTGAACCAGCTGATGAGGTTTAACAGGTTCAGACAAAACTGCTGCAGCCATTTTCCAACCAGAACAGTAATGGAAACTGCAGGAATGAGGCGACAGACCGCTTTAAGTTGTTATTTTCTTTTAAAGAACAGATATGAAATATTACTATAATAAAATAAACGTCATGAGACTAAATCAGCCAAAAGAAAAGGCAGACTGTGATATTCTATGAATATAAATGCAAACTTTGAATAATGTAGTTCACAGAACAAGAGAATCTATGTAGCCAGTAGTGTGAGGTAAGGGTGTGAAGGGCAATGAAATACAGCTTAACGTTTTCTTTCTTCTTGTATCATGATGTTTTTGTGCCATGTACCTATTTATTATCTTTATCTCTGTGCCGCAGCACTGTCGATTATTATATGTAAACGTACGGTGTGCAGAGTGTTTTGTTCGCTTCTTCATGGCTAAAACCCAAAGAACAAGTTAGACAGGTAGAAGAAGCGAAGAGTAAGGCCAAGTCGCAGTACAAGAACAAAAGCAAACGACTCACTGCAGAGACACATCGGGAACCAGACTATCTTTTTGACAGATTTCTATTTGTCTCAGCATGGAGGGTAAGTAACTTTTAAGTAGACATTACTCTAAAGTAAGAGTTTAAGTCATTCTAGTAATCCCAAGCTGTGATCTACTTTTTAAATTAACTGAATTAATTTCTAGAGCTATTTCCTTATAAAAGAAAAACATTTAACAGTATTGGTGCACTAAGCTTTCTGGGTCATCAAGGCTTGTTTGGTCCAATGGCTTGCAGCATAGTACTGCATTAGGGTAGTTCATGCTTTTCTTTTAATATCTCAGACATGCTTTAAATGTAGATGTGTTTGCAAGTTTCCACATGCAGTGTAATCACAAAGACAGATGAATGACTTTGAGGAATGATTAGCTAAAAGCTTCCAGACACTGTGAAGCTGTAGATGTCGGTGATATTCTCCTTCACATCAACCAGAATGATACGATGTTAGAAGCACATCTCTTTGTGTGTAATTTAAAGCGAAACAAACAAACAAAAACAAATCACCCCTTTTCATTTATTAATTGGTAAGAATGTTTGTTGGGTATGTGACAAGGTAAGTAACAGGAATCCAGAAACAATTGAGATTTATAGTAAATCTATTTTGTAAGAACATATGAGTGACAATGTTCATGCAGAATTAGCAAAGGGCCATCCTTTAAGGAGATGGGGTACATACAGAGCATTTTGCGCTTTACCTCTCTAAACTGTGAACAGACACGCATGCAGAAGTTGCAGTAACACCAGAGGGAGCCATTTTATTTCAAGCTAACGTGAAAATAATCACGGGAAAGCGTTGGACAGAAGTTATTAACACATTTAGATGTATACAAATTAGTGCTATCAGCGTTAATGCGACCTGATCCGTGTTAACGCGTCAACGGTAATGCAGCTTAAACGTATTAACGCCGTCATCACGACTAACGCGATTAACAATTAACCCATCTGGAGCGCAGAGTGACTGAAAATCCCTGAAATGTCTCTGTCAACGCATTTCGGGCAGTTTGTCCAAAGTTCGTCCATTCTGCGCTCGATACGGGTTCACGTTAATCGTGATGACTGCGTTAACGCGCTTAGCTGTGTTAACTCTGTATTAACGTATTAACATCAACAATATATATATAGATAGATAGATAGATAGATAGATAGATAGATAGATAGATAGATAGATAGATAGATAGATAGATAGATAGATAGATAGATATGTATATGAGCAGCCTAGCTTGATGGTTAAGTAGCGTCGAATGTACTGAATATGCTTTTTGTTTATTACCAAATTGTAGACTTTAAAAGTTAATCTGATATTCTACTAATTTTTCTCTTCCAGCAACAAAAACCAGGAGGATTGTCCTACTGGGAAAAACTGGAACTGGGAAAAGCAATCTGGCTAATACCATATTTGGAGAGACCAGATTCAAGATTAATAATTTTAATGACTCAAACACATGTTTGTCTCAGAGCGAAACTAAGACTGTTGATGGAAGAAGCCTAACTTTAATCGACACTCCTGGTTTCTTTGACCCAAGCAGGCCTGAGAAGTTGGAGCATGAGCTGTTGAGCTGTACTGCAGAGTGTGCTCCAGGGCCTCATGCCTTTCTCATTGTGCTTAAAGCAGAGAAATTCACAGAGCATGAAAAAGCTGTCGTCGCACAATTATGTGAATATTTCTCTGAAGATTTTCTTAAATATGCTGCAGTTGTTATTACTCATGGTGACCAGCTCCCCGAAGGAACGCAGATCAAGGATTTTGTTAATGAAAGTGAAGATCTGAGTGATCTGGTGAGGAAGTGTGGGAGTCGGTGCCACGTCATTGACAATAAATACTGGAAGAACAACCAGGAAGACGAGTATAGAAGCAACAACTTCCAGGTGGCAGAGCTGCTCAATAGCATAGAAGATATAGTGACAGAAAACAACGGAGGCTACTACACTAATGAAAAGCTCCAAACAGTGGAGATAGAAATACAAGAAGAGGAGAATCGAGTTAGAAAGTCATCAGAAAATCTGTCACAGGAAGAGATCAGAAAGCAGGCTAAAGTTAACATCATTAAGAAACACACGGAAAATGCACAAAGATCACGGCTTAAACGTTTTGTGGGTTTGGCAGTCATGGGAGGACTACTTGCAACTGCCTCAGCTTTGTTGATCAAGTCAAAGTTTTGGAAAGTATTCACATAAACAAGTTCCTGTTCTGTCTGAGCCAGTACCTTATCCAGGCCCAGCACCTTTTGAAGAGGATGTTGTGGGGGTTTATGAGGCCATTGGGAATAAACTTGATGCTTTGTATGAGAGAATATTCAATAGTCCTCACATTAATCTGTGTGGGTAAAACATGACATTAAAATAGTTTAATAATTTGGCCCATCTGAATAGTTACAGCATAAAGATTTGATTTTTACAAATGTCCTGAAAATAAAGTAAAAATAAATAAGTAAAAAAAAAAAGTAGTGGTCATATAATAAAATATGAACATGTGTCTCTGGTAATTGTAGCTTCATTGTGATTGATCTGAAATTTGATCGAAAACTGTTCTTATCTCTGTGATGTTTTAAAGCTTTTCCATGTAGCAGTACCAGCACTATGTGAAACCTGCGTGATGTCTTCTGCAGCCCCACAGGGGCTTCACATAATCATATGTAATTATATGTTGTGCATCAGCAAAACAGCTTTTTTCCCCAAAAGCAGCTTTTTAATTAGGTGACTCTGATTTTTTTTTCAAGTGAGACCCCTGCAGCTCTCTCAGCTTTGTTCATCAAATCAAAATTTGGGAGGGTATTAGGCAAAGCACCAGTTTCTGTAGTGGAACAGCTACAAATTTAACAATGCAACCAAGCTGCGTCTTCATCTCGACGCAGCGCCCTGTGGGGGGTGGGGGGGATTTTTACCCAATCACCTCACTAAGAAGCGATAGTGTAAACCACCACACCACCATGATGCCCATATGTATTCATTGCATTCAATACTTGTGAATGCAGCATTTGTGGTTTGTTGCTGTTTAATTCATTGACAGCATACCAGCTTTAAGGAAGAGTAGGAGAATCACACATCCCATTAGTGAAAATAGCCAATGTGCTTTTCTTTGTAACGTTCACATTCCAACACACACAACTTGGAGTTCAGTATTTTGTCTGAAGATACAGTAGCATGCAGACTTCAGCGGCAAGAAATCAAAACACCAAATTTCTGATTAGTAGATGTTTAGCAGATCTGCCTTTTGAGCTACAGCCACCAACTAACTAATGACTAACAACTAATGTGTTACTATTGTTATTTGACCACACCTGAAGCTCAGCGCTGTGACTGTTTCCCTCTGTGTACTTGTACAGTTGCCAGAGAGTTTGTCTTTACCCAGAAACAAGTTACTCCACACTTAAAACGTGGCATTAACTTTCAACTGTCACCTTCCCGCTGTGACCCAGAGTTTCCCGTCATTTTAATAATCTTGTGTTTCATTATTTTGAAGCTGTGGGCAGGAGTTCTAATACTACATGGTGACAGTCTAAGAGTACATTTCTTCTTTAAGTATATATGGAATATATCAGATTGTGACATAGAGTAACAGTGACAACCATGTTTCACTGGATGTTTTGTGTTTTCTGACACTTTACCCGAGTAAACTTTGAAGAATTGGGATTCATAACAGGTGACTGGTAAAACATGTAATAACTTTTTTATTTATTTATTTTTATTTCAGACCATTGTGAAAAAAAATATTTGAAATATTTGAACAACTAAGAAATGCTGTGAAATGGATAAACAACATTGGTATTTATGTGCTCGTTATGCACGAGACAGCATGACCCTTTTATTCACTTCACTAAAATTTAGCTTCCAGCTCATATTCACACCACAGATGAATTATGATGAATGAAGGCTTTAGATTGTGACACTTGGAGTGGGTGTAAAATTCCTTCAGTCCATCCATCCATTGTCTTCCGCTTATCCAGGGCCAGGTTGCGGTGGCAGTGACAGTAAACACGTTTAACTAGAATGAGAAACAGAAACATTTTACCACTCCCTTATTCGAACTCTGAATTGTCCTGTTTGTTAAAGCGCTGAAAGGATTCGCTGAGCTGCTCAACACTATGTCACAGTTTAATGTGCAATCACAGTAATCAAAGCATCTGTTTAAAACTGTTTTTTCATAAAAAGCTTTTTTTCTAATAAATTGTTTTGACAGTATATGTGGCTTTTTGATTTTCACGCACGTCATCACTTATACAATAAACAAAACAGTGGACACAAAACAGTGCACTATTTATATATCAGAGCTATGTGACGACCAGCTCTGATATATAAAATGTGAACAGTTATGCAGCGACATGCTGTGGGTTTGCAGTGATTTGCAGCAAGAAATATTTTCTGAGTGTACTACAGCCTGCAGCATGAGGTGTTGATCAATGTTTTGTGTAGTTACCGTGTCAGTGAACAAGTCCGACCGGTGACAAACGAAAGCACAGTCGACGTGCAGCCAGAGAGCAGGTGGAAAAACACACAGCACGGACATCGTGAGGTCCCGGTGACGACTGTGGTTTCTTTTAGACAACATGGACGGTCAGTTGAGCTTCCTTTATATCAAATACGTGTTTAAAGGAACTGTTTTGTTTTGATAATCTCTGAATTATTAGCTTGTGATTAAAATACCTGAATGAATGAATGAATGAATTGCTGTAATTATTAGAGAGGGACAGACTTGCCATCGGGAGCACAGTGATGTTTGCAGTGGTCTGAGGATCGCTTTGGTGTGCTGTGAGCAGTCAGTGTGATGTGACGTAGGAACTAGGGTTGGGACAACGCGTCGACGCAATCGATTACGTTGACGCGTAAAATACGTCGACGTAAAAAATTTGCGTCGATGCGTCATCACTTTCAAAAAACACATGGCGGCAGCTAGTAGTGGTAACATGTCGACTTAAACCACGCCCCCCGAACACGCAGTTCTACAGTATGGGGATATTTTAACCGAAAAGGAAGTGATTCAGTCTTTGCCAGCTTTGTAAGGATGAAATGGCCGATCATAAAACGACCGTAAGTTTTCAACTTTTTTACTAACGCTGGTTTTTACCCTTTAATTCATCCAGACACCCCCCACGTAGACATACACTCAGAGATAAACACCCAACCTCCGTAAATGCAAAACTAATTTAAGCTGCTTAGCAGTAACGTATATTAATAGATTA
>VURO01020410.1:0-13229 GCA_015108175.1 Pelvicachromis taeniatus
AGCCATTGTTGAAAACTGAGCAGGGCCGCGCTATGAATTCTGGGATACAGCTTCTTCTTCTTCGGTGTTTAACGGCAGCTGGCATCCTTGTACATGCAGTGCTGCCATCTTCTGTTTCAGTCTGTTATTACACGCTTAAGTCCTACTCCTTGTTGGGATCTTACAAAGCTTCAGACGATGCGTCGACTATTAAATTAGTCGTCGATGATTTTGATAGTCGACGTAATCGCGACTAGTCGACTAATCATTGCAACCCTAGTTTAAAACAACCGTATACTAAACACTTCACACATGAGCTTTGTAACCTGAAAAGATGTTTTTCTTTTTTACAGGCCCCAATTACCCCAAAAAGTTAGCTTAAGCACAAGCTAGCCTCAGCTAGCTTATTTACGTCAGCTAGCTTTGTTTTTTTTAATTCACTATTTTAAAATTTACTGTTGAAGTGAGTTAAGAACAACTCACTCCAGCAGTAATGTAGATTTTACATTTCAGAGCAGCGTGCTAAAAGTGGGTCCAGCTAGAGAGCTACCTTAAATCCCTTTTTGCTGACGTACCTTTTCTTCAGTGCTATATATTTTGTGCATTAAATTGGCAAACAAACACATCCAGAACATTCCAGTGCTGAAGAACAGATTTTTAATCACCAAACAGTCCAGCTGCTCAATGCTTAAATTCACATTAAACACATTGTGCAACATCACATATTTACAGTATCTTACAGTGTCACAATAATTTTAGGCCAAACACAGGCATCAGATGAAACTGTCATATAAATTACAATTGTAATTTCTTTTTAATATAAACTGCTGCAAGCAGGAGAAAAATGCAAATTAGAGTTACATGTGAGGTGTGTTTGACCGTATAAAGCCTTCAAATGGATACCGTGACAGAAAACACTTCCTGTCACTGCTGTTGATTTAATGTAAGGTAAGAGATGCAGAGTTAAATGGCAAGTGTTTTGACTTTGAATGCAGTGGCACTAGGAACAGCGCTGTCCTGCATCATTGCTCAAAATGCCAAATTCTACTGGCATTGAAAAGAAGGTGCAGGTAATGGCTCAGCGATGAAAGCTTAGCATTCAGTCTGCAAACTGTCTGCAGCGACATACAGCATCCGGCCCGATCATTCCCGCTTCCTTGTTGAGAGCTCTTGACAGCACTTTGCATTTTCCACTCTTGCCCGTTAATGTTTATGCTACAAATTTGCATTCAGCTGTTTTATACTGAGGTAGCACCTGGAATGAACATGGTGGACACACTATTTACAGTTACGGGGTAAACAAATGACTCCACGAGTGGCTGTCTAGTTATGCTAGGACTTATCGTCCGTGTCCTCTCTTGCTGCAACTGCATACAGTTCTTTGTAAAGGTCAGAGTCGATAAACCTGTAGTAAGAGTTGTTCTCCATCAGGTTGTAGATTTTCCTCTGAGCTACCAGGAAGCTAGTTGCAGTGGGCTTGTGGAGATTTTGCGCGATGGCGTTTTTGGTGTGGAAATCCAAGTTGATCTATGACCAAAGACAAACATCCAAAATGAGCCTTTGACCCCCAATTGAACAAAGAATATCTTTATTATTAAAAGTGCATGAATTCTGATTAAAAGCAGCTTAAAGAGAACAAACACATCTGACGCCATCTGTTAGCCGTTACCTCCTTTGGCGCTTCACTTTTAATGAACTCCTCGTAAATGCGGTTGGCCTTGGACACCATTTGCTTTCGTGACGTGATCTTCTTGAACTCCTCGCAGGCCGACCAAAACTCAATGTTCTCGTCGCAGAATTCGGACCTCAGAAAGATACAAAATGCAGCTTTCCCATCTGCGGGAGAGAGACAGAGAGGGAGATGAGGAAGATTAAAAAAACGACTCAGGTATACCTACTGGCTCTTTGCCCAAAGGAGTGCCAGCTTTGTTTTACCGATCACTAGAAAAAGATTGAATTTCGCTCCAGTAACCGCGTAACCTTTGTGACTCTACTATGTAACAATGTGCCAATAGACGGGTGAATGATACTTACATTTATGACTGAGCAGCTTGTCAAACGACTGCGCCCATTGGTTCACGTCATCTAGGCTTGGCCTGAGGGTAAAGAACACAGCTCACGTAAGAGATAATTACAGTGGCGTTAACTACTACGTTAGTGGAGTGTCATTGTAAATTCCTTGAATTGCTTATCAAAGTTGAGTCGTGTTGCATGATTGTGTTGCTACCTGTTTAATGAATTAATTTACAGCAATTTAACACTCTCATATCTTTTCCATTCACAATTTAAGGACTTATTTGAGCCGGGTATTGTTCTCACTTATATGCATGAGTAAGAAATACACCAAATCTTAATTTACACAAAATTCAAATTAACCGGACACTTGAAATGTAATACATTTTATGCACAGAAATCATTTTAAAACCACTTGTAAAGAAAAACAGGGCTTACCGGTAGGGTCTGTTTTTCGTACGCTGCAGCAGTGTAGAGTTTGTCTTCAGGAGAAGTTGTATTCTGTTCCTCCAGTTTTTCCTCCTTTATAAAAGAACATTAAAAAAAAAGAGTTCACTCATCTGCTTTAAATATGTGCAATTCAAGGGCATCATGACCAGGAACGTGCTCATTAAACACTGCATCAACTTACGTGATCTCCTTGTCTGCAGCCAGCTCTGTGGGTTTCATGCAGTCAGCAAATGCCATGTTTGGGGATGACACACTAGCAAGGCTCTCTCTCATTGTTCAGTCCTCCTCTCTTTCTCCCTCTTGACTTGTCTGGCAACTTTATAGCTCAGAATCATGCGTCGTAGCAAGGCGGAACTAGAATAGCAGGTCTTTTAATGTGATTGGCTCTCCCTGAGTAAACAGCAGCTCTCCCTGCGTCCGTGACTCTCGCCCTGAGGCAGTGATAGGCTGTAGCTGCATAAACATTCCCTCCCTGAGTTGCCTGCGGGCTTCCATTTTTAAGAGTAAGGTCAAGACGTGACGTATATGGCACACTCAGTGCCCGTGTTCTTAAAATAAAGTTGTGTCGGGGGAGTAATGGAACTTTTCTCTCCTTTTTCTTCTCCCCACCCGTGTTTATAGCCACACACATTCACAATGTCTTTAGGGTTGTAAGCGGTGACTTGAAAACAAAATATAGTTTGAAGTTAACAGATGAAAAAGGTGATTCATTGTTACTCGAAACACTACCTTCCGTGTTTATTTTTAATTAATTACTCATAGAGGGTGTGGATCAGTCATTTCACATCCTGACTTCTGTCTTGATGGCGTGTTAGATGTGGGCAAGTTGGAACAAAAGTGATGATGTAATATCCTCTTACCTCTCTAGGTAGAAATGTAGGAATAATGTTTTCATTCCTCCCATTTTATCCCAATAAAAAAAGCTTGAATCCACCTGTACATCTTCGGTATTGCTATAAAGCTCAAGAAAGGTTTACTTGTTTTTAAAGCATAACCTTACTTCAGAGGGGAGTAGTACCTGCTTTACTTGAAATGTGTTTTAGTCAGTTAGAAACACAGCGGTTAAGGAACTGACCATTTTTAGCAGAGGGTTACAAAGGCGAGATTTAGTGGATAAGGCCGTGCCTTTTGAGGGAGCTCTCAGAGGGATCTGAGCTGCAGTAAGCTGCCGCTAGAGAAACTGATCCTCCTTCACCAAACACACGCTCAAACATGAGATCTTATTAAAGCAAAGATGGCCAAAAACTTTAAACACCAGAGGCGGAGACCTGAGTGGCACTGCAGCCCAATTATGTTAGCAAGAGAGTATCAGCAGTCACACGTGAAAGGTTCGACTTATCAAAGCTTTCTCAGGCACCACTATGAATACGAAAGGACGACGCTGCTGACTGATCAGACACGAGATTACAAAGTATGAATGAGGTATCTGACACTGATCAAGTTGAATTTCCTGTCTGGAATCTTCCATTGATACTCAATTAGATTTTATATAAACACATGGCTACAGCCACCATGAGCCCATTCACACAAGATTGGCATGATGATTTGACTAGCAAGACACAAACTTGTTTGTTGGAAAAAAATAAACAGCAGCCTCCTTAAAACTGTTGGTTAGTAAGAAAAAATATGACATTCATGTCACCCAGAGCCTCAAGGCCTTAATTATTCATAACTTTAATGTGTAAAACAATTTTAATATGTAATTTACATAAATATGCCTTCCCTTACAATTGTCAGGAAAGAAAAATGAGGGACAAAGTCAACTGTTTTTTTACCAGCCTATAAAATGTCTTTTTCTGATATATATATGTGAGCGTTTGAACATGGAACTCTGTAAAGATTGAACTGAGTTTGAAGCAAGCCAAAAGTGGCTGACAGTTTTCAGCCCTACTATGTTGACCTTTATTTTATGCCACAACACCTTTAGTAAGCAAAAATATTTGCGCTGTCAACGTTAATGCGGCATTAACGTGGCTAAACGCGTTAACACTGCCATCACGATTAATGCGAATAACATTTTTAACACTCAACCCGTCTGGAGCACAGAATGGACAAACTGTCCGAAATGCGTTGACAGAGACATTTCAGGGATTTTGAGTCAGTCTGCACTCCAGATGGGTTAATTGTTATTCGCGTTAGTCGCATTGACGCCGTTAATGCGTTTAAGCTGCATTAACACATTAACTCCGAGTAACCCCTCACCTGGATTAATCTGCGTTAACGGGGATTTGCCAATTTTTATGCGTTAACACAGATCAGTTCGCGTTAACCCGTTAACGCTGACAGCATAAAAACTATATATAACCAATACTTGGAAATTTCTTGGAAATTAGCACTTGCAGATCGTCTGTGGGATGTATGAAAATATGTAACACAACCATATAGCTCTTTAGCGGCTAACATTTTATCTTCTAGCTAGTATTTAAATGTTTGCTCTTAGGTTAAGCTTATTCTTTTTCTTTGGTCTTTATTAAACTTTCCTTTTTGTCTTTTTATCATTTTCTTGAAGCAGGAGAAACTAAAACTGAATTGATACGAGCTCACTTTGTAGCCTGAAATAAATGAGATCGCTGCATCGAAAAAATAAGATGTCGCTAGCATCATAGGGCTAGCAAAATCTTATTTTTACATTGACTTAATTGGAGTAATTGATTAACTATATGTAATTAACGTGAAAGGACATTGTGCTCTTGTGATCAAACATGCCAGTCACGTTTAAACCTGCGTTTCCTTGTACACACACCCTGTTTATTTCCCTATTTTGACACATGTAGTCAGGTGGCATATAAAGAAGATGAGTAACTGTTTTGCTAAACCTGCAGGCCTGGTTTTTATATACAGCCAAAAAGTAACCCACACCACCTTCACGTGGCATCAACTCTGCCATCTTTCCACTCGCTTGTTGTTCGCATTCAAAGCTGTGGTCATGAAAATGAAAATGAAAATTTTTTCATGCTATTTTAGGTACAGTTTGCCTGCACGACTGTGGAAAAGCAAAGGAAAATTAAAAATATTACTGCAGAGCTTCCATTGATAAATATTACTACTCTATGTAATGATATATACCCGAGCAGCGATCAGGTATATAGGACAAGTGCAAAAATAATGTGATGGTCGACTTGGTTTAACCATCTGGACAACATCTAGCACGTTTTAAAAATGTCTGCTTGAAAAGGTCACCTGTTCAGCTTAGTGAACTCCTTGTTCTGGGAACTTGGGTTGAAAGTGACGTCACATCCCAGAAAGCCTAAAAGAACGTTTCTGCCCTTGATCGGGATGCACGTATGTAAAGAATCCTCACATTTTGTCCTACAGTATTGGCGACATATTGCAACTGCGTCACCTGCTGCGTACTGTTGTGATTATCGCTGGCCTCCCTCCTTCTCTGTCAGTTTGGAGCTCTGCAGGGTGAAAACATTGGTGTTCGCCTCACATGTTTATTATGATGTGCAGACAGTGTATAAGCAGCTGTCTGTTTAGAAGTGGATGAAGCGCAGGGCCAAGTTTCCATTAAAGCACAAGTTGTGTCCAAAGGGGGCTTACGCAGAAGAAGGTGATTCCCAGCACCGGTTTGCAGAGTTTGGCCTCTTTGTGTTTGGACTTTACAGCTGCACTCATTAACTCTTCCAGGTGATTTTCTTTCGTGCTTTATGGCTGTCGGCACCGAGCCAAGTGCCTAAAGTTAGCATGGAGCTTCAAGCCCTTAAAGAAAGATTTGCTCCAGACCATGGGGGGAAAAAAAATCCCTAAGAGCCATTCTGGCTGCTTCACACGCACTCATTCCAAAACAAACAGGTGCTAAAAATAAATTAAAGAAAAGCTTTTGGATAGTGTCTGCTTAGAAATGGACTTTCTATGTGCTACTTGTCATTAAAGTTCATTTATCTCATAAACACGAGAAAAAAATCCTGAGTGGGCACCTGCAGACACATTCTGCAAACTAATACAAGCTACTATCACCTTTATTTCATAGTTTGTCTGCTCTGAAGCACCTGATACTGGTTAATCCTATTTGCTAGGAGAAGCTGATTAATTATTGAACTGAATCGTTCAATTTGTTTTTATCATTAATAAATTGCAGGCAATTTATCATGAATCAGTACATGATAAATAGCTTCGTACAAATACATAGATATTTGTATCTCGTACAAATACATAGATATGTGTTTGTACGAGAGACTCTCCTTTATTCTTCATTGGACATGAGGATACATACATTTTTGTGAACTATTCCCTGGTAACTGCCATTTCTCCTAGTTAAGGAATCTAAAGAGGTTGCTTTGGTATCTCAGATGAGGAATTGATCAATAGTTTTTTTTTTTTTTTTCGGGCTGATGCCGCCGCAGTTCCAGTTCCACTTTAGTGATGTTTAACAGAATAACAGAGAACCAATCATTCAGTGTTCAGGTGACGTAGCTAAAGTGTTTTAATTTCCACAGGAAGACAAGGATGAAGGACACAGTGCATTTGCTTTGGGATTATGGGTGTAGCCAAGACCAGTATCAGCAAATATTAGCCTTCGAAACTATCGGGCTATTTTCATTATATAAAATGGACACAAAATAAACAAAAGGCCTTGGGCTTGCTTTTGGTTCTGAGCTTACCATCCTTGTGTCATTTCAAAGAATACATGAAAATGTCTGAGTGCACGATCTTTTCATCATTTTTTTGCACGTACCAAGAAATACTAGTGAATTTCTTGTATGCTTACCCGTGTGGGTATGTACTGTGGAACTGAAGCACTGTGACACAAGAGATCATGAGGTCAAAAAAGCATTTTGACAGCAGTGCCATCTGTAGCATGACTGGTTTTGACTGATGGAGTGTGTCATCTGCTGAGCATCTCGTGAGTGTTTGTCTATGCCCTTGTTTAGACACTGGATATGCAATATTGCTGGCTTTAATCCCACTGATGTCATCCTGCCTTTTAAACAGGTACATTTTATGTTAATGTTCTTCATGGATTCCTAGAGACAGATTCATGAAAGTTTTGGAGTCCAAGAATGGAAAGTACATAGAATGGCACATGAGATCATAGTGCATGCTCATTGAACACATAATGTAGCAATGTGTGCAATCCTTTGTGAACTGTGCTGGGTTGATTTGAATACTGTTTTTGGCATTTGGTTTGCCAAAGTAAGACTATTGTAACATTTGCAGGAACGTAACCAGACTTTTCATTTAGACGGGTTATTAAGATGCCATCAGATTAACAGAAAGGGGAGATAAGAAGAGGCTTTAGGCCTCTTTTGGAGTACACTTTGACAAGTGAAAGTGAAAAGTTCTGCATTGTCATTTATCTCTCACCCCTCTTTCCTGTATTTTTCTGTATCAGCAAAGCTAAGACACGAATAGTATATATTGTCTGTCTTCCTTAGTCAGTGCTGGGCCCTGTGATAGCAAAAACCTCTCCATGGTAACCGATTCTGTTCTGTTGTTGTTTTGGCGTATTAACAGGAAGTACAGGTTGCTGGCTTACTCATAACAGTGAGCCCGTCCAAGTGAAAAATAAACAATGGTGCATACTGGCAGCCTGTTTCATTAGTACAAGCAGTTTGCTCTAAATTTGCCTTCATAATTGCCAACTCAGTGTCTTGAGACTAAGGTCCTGCACATCTTACACAAAGGTTTGAAAAGTTGTGTGTCAGGTGGGCTGACAGAGGATACCAATTTCAGCACATTCTACTATGGAAAGCTGTTCATTGTATTTTATCATCATTATTTATTCATTTGTTTAACATGCGGAGCCATTTAAGTCTCGGATTCATAAAAGTCATAGCTGGTCACTGGCAGCAGAGGATGATAAATTTCATGGGTCCACAAGGGGAAGTACGGGCAGTCAACAACATAGAGGACAGCACTAACCCATAAAAACGCTGAAAGAAATACAAGAGGACATGATATTGCTCAAGAGGCAGCAGGAGTCAGCAACAATTCATTGTGGCACCAATAAAATAAACACGAAAGCCGTTCGTTTATATAGCGGAGGCCAGTACAGAGTCACGGCAAGTGAGTAAAAAGTCAACTACACCTAATCTAATCTGCATCTACAATAAATACCCACATATGTAGATGATGTCACCTACATAGGAACCACTTTTTTTTTTGCATCTTTAATTGTTCAGTCAATCGAGTTTCTCTTGTTTTTTATTAATTATAAATTGGTAAATAACAGCATATTTTGAGACCGTCAACACCACTGTAATAAACAAAGTATAAAGCTGAAACATGAGGATGATTAGCTAAGCTTAGCAGGATGCCATAAACACCCAGTTTGTTGTCTTCAACATGAAGCCGTTAGTTATACCGTGTAACTCTGGAGTTTTCTTCGATTTCATCTTGGGTATGTAGGCACAATAAGTCACAGATGTCAAAACAGTTCGATAAAGATGTACTAGAATGTGGATCGGCCTTTACACTAAATTATTGTGTCTTTACACAAGAAACGCTTCAGTCAGTTTGTCAGAAATGGCATCTTTCTTCTAGTCATGCATAATGATGCATGACTAGAAGATTCTACAGCAGTGGCACTGAAGAATCTGCACTCTAGCAAATGCATATTAACACACGCAGAAGGAAAAATATGACCGAGTCTTATTTTAACTGAAAACAGTCCTGGTGCTTCCAAGTAAATTTTGGCAAGGGTCTCTCTCAGAGGTTTTACTACTAACGATTGGACAGACATATTGCAAACAGGCTGCATTATTCACTGTCAGGTTTTTGTCCACTTAAGGCTAATAAAGAAATGACTGATTTATTATTTTCTTCTGTTCTTAAACAGCCAGCATTCACAAACATTTGTAGATATGGCCAATTTTGATATAGTTATTTATTTTTTGCCTTGTTTGTAACAGGTTTCCCAGCAAATCCAAAACCTGACAAGAGGACAATATGATTTATTTGAAATTAGCATATGGTTTACAACAACCACATTAAAGAGGGTAGTGGGTAGTGACCAAAAGAACGAGATCGCGGATACAAGCGGCGGAAATGGGCTTCCTCCAAAGGGTGGCTGGCCTCTACTTTAGAGACAGGGTGAGATGTTCGGCCATCCAGGAGGGGCTCAGAGTAGAGCCGCTGCTCCTTCACATTGAAAGGAGCCAGTTAAGGTGGTTCGGGCATCTGACAAGGATGCCTCCTGGGTGAGGTGTTCCGGGCATGTCCAACCAGGAAGAGGCCCCGGGGCAGACCCAGGACATGCTGGAGAGATTATATCTCTCGGCTGGCCTGGGAACGCCTTGGTGTTCCCCCGGACAAGCTGGAGGAGGTGGCTGGGGAGAGGGAGGTCTGGGCTTCTCTGCTTGGGCTGCTGCCCCAGCGACCCGGCCCCGGATAAGTGGAAGAAGATGGATGGATGGAAGTTAAAGAGGTATGAAAGGAGGCTCAACAGCTCCAATATCAAACACAATAAAAGCTATCATATATGCACATGTGACTGTCAGTGCAATATGCCTTATTTCACTCTTTATTGACTCACTATTTTTGACCTGAGTGGCACTCTTTTTCAGGGATGGAGTGCAGTTAAGCAGAGCAGTGCCTAGCTGTAGTTAACGAGAACACATTAAATAGTATTACCCATTAAACGATTTCTTTAAAATCTTTGTTATATTTATTGTGTGTGTATTTAGCTGAAATCCTAGCTACAGCGAGGTTTATTAATACTTAAATTTTCTTACTTACACTTTCTTACTCACAATTTCTTTCTTAGACTTTCGTATTTGCATATTCTAATGTACATTTTCTTACTTACACTTTCACTGTGGGGTAATTCTGCTGTTTTTCAGTGCTTTTATTGGAAACTACAAACAACACGTATCTGTAGTGTTTTGGATCCTTGTAGTATCCGACTCTGTAATGACAGGCATGTACTGTATTTGGAAGTCAGACAGAGAGTGCATGCAAAATGCACTACGTGTAGAAATGAAAGCCGCACCCTTACCAATGATTCCAGTCAAAAGTAAAAAGCAATTATTAACACGTGCTGCATAATACAGATATTTTTGCACAACGTTGCTGGGAAAAAAAAAAAAATTCCCTCCCCAACGTGACATGCCCACATGAAGATGCACTTTGCCAGCTGAGCCCAGTCCAACACTGTATTTGTGAAACAAGCACATAATTAAGTTGACAGCAGTGTTGATGGGGGAGCAGTTTAATCAAAGACTGTACCACAGCAAATCACCTTCTGCTGTGTTGACAAGCATCCTGTCCTCAACCACGCAAACCCTGTTACTGCTTGTGTTTAAGCATTTAGACCATCGTCAAAGAAGACCAAAAGAGTTAGCACTGCTTTGACGGCCTTCTCTGCTTTAGTGTACAACTGCTTTCCAAAAAGGTATTTTAATTGTTATGAACTTTGTAGAGCAGGTAATAATTTAAATTCCATTTGCTAATGTGGTAACATGTCACATGCCGGCTTTAAAATTCATTACTCTCAGTGGCATTTAAAGAAACAAAGGAAATCTCATTATGTCTTCATTAGACCTTGAGGCAACGCCAGCATTAGATTTTGCACCCTTACAGGGTGTGATTTCACCTCACAGTCCAAACGTACCACACAATAATCCAGGACTGGAAAAATAAAGCGCTGCAAGTCCTTGAATGGCCTCTTCAGGCTGGCCTATAAGGCTGTATAGAAAAGACCGACATAGATCCCAGTTCTGCAAAGTGAAGCTAGTGAGGAAATACTTGAAACCTTGATGGTTTCAAATTACCAGCAGAGAGCAAATCCTCTG
Source organism: Pelvicachromis taeniatus (assembly GCA_015108175.1). Lineage (NCBI taxonomy): Eukaryota > Metazoa > Chordata > Actinopteri > Cichliformes > Cichlidae > Pelvicachromis > Pelvicachromis taeniatus. Next base: position 11,178 of record VURO01020410.1, read on the forward strand.
GTTAAAATAAAGAAAAAGAAAATTATATACAAAGTTAATTTGTGTAGAAATCTATAATATGATGCTCTGCAGTAGCTAATAACTATCAGAAAACCTGATGAGTTTGTGGTCTTTGCGGCTTGTCTCAAGTTATAATCAATAAAACATGAAGTTAATTTTGTACATTATAATCAGAAAATTGTAAAAGGGCTAATTAGATAATTAAATCATCAGAAAAGTGGTTGCTGTGGTCACAGGGAGCTGTAGAGTTGCCCCCCCGGCTTTTAAAAAAATGTAAGTTTAAACCACTTTTTCAACTAGTTTCACCTATCATACCCGCACACTATGTCCATCTTTTATTTACAGTCTATGGGTTGACTCCAAACAATCCACAGAGACTTGCATGTTAAAATACTTCACTTTTTACAGCTCAGCTCTTTACATTTTTTTTTTTAGAAAAGAAAGTTTGCATTATTACGGGTGTGGCTTCACCTTCTTGTCCTATTGTCGTCTCTTTTAGCTGTGAAAAAAAAGCTAAAATTGAGTGTATTAAATGCCTGGGTTATGTCAACGTTTTATACAGTCTGTGCATCAAGCATGGAGGTGTGAAGATATTGAATAATTATGATTTTAGCATAGAAATTGATAGCATGAAAATGTTTGTAATTATTGGGGTATGCAGTAGCAGTCATTTCTGGCAGAATATCATGTCACATCTTCAGCCTGTGTGAGCCTCGATAATCTGCTGCAGTGACGCCAGTTCAGCTGCACTACATTCCAGGAAGGAACAGAGAAGGTACAAAGTCAGGCGGAGAAAATCTCATTTCTCACAATGTCTGATTTCACAAGAAACTGGAAGTCCGTGCCTTCCTGTTTCTGAAACAGCACGTATCTCTTACGGGCTTAATTTTCAAGACAACAGATGCCTTTCAGTGATAAAAAAAATAAAAAATAAGAGGATAACAAAAAACTGCGAGAACTCAATATATTTGTCCGATATCTTAAGGGTATTTTTTTTCAAATGCAATTTCACAAACTGAAATTAAAAGTTGAAGTTAACACTCACCACTCATCTTTGAAAGGACTTTGTTAAGTGAATGACTTTTTCTGTACTTAGGTACATACATTGTGTTTGCATATGTCTGCTATAACACATAACACACGGCCACGCGCAAACATCCCATTTCTTTTTGAATGAAATGTGTTAAGAACGGTTTCGCTTAAAGCGCGTTGAAGCCTTCTTTAAATAGACCACATTCGGATTTTTCTGTAATCAGAATGCTAAAAGCTACACTGTGAGTGAGCAGAACCTACACCGCAGGGTGGTGCACAACACTGAAAAGTTCACATAGTTGCAGGTAGGCAATTCAAATAATGTAAATGTGGTTTAATGTAATAATTTAATGGAATTCAAATCACTAACAAGTTTAACAAGTACTTAAACACTGCAGCAAACCTTGTACTCAAATGGTGACAATGAAAAATAAATAATACAACATTGAACTTTTTAAGTTAACTATCAGCTCCTTAAGAGTACATTCACACAGTGCGCTTTGGACATGAGCAATCAGGCCTATTCTCATGGTATAAAAGGAGTTTTAGCATCCCGTCATGCAGGGTGAGACATCCTATTTCTATAATCATTCCACGCCAGAAAACGTTAATAAACAAAATCACAACTCATGACATTTTAGCGCCTCGAGGACTCTGCTTAGATTTTAGTCTTTACGTGCTGTGTCATTAGGCTAGACGTCAGCGGCTAGAAATGGCAAGTTCAGATCCCACACAAAAAACTTATACACGATTAGGTTTCTAGCAATCACAAAACTATACCGTTAATCCTTATTTTGATTGAAACAAACTATTTTCACTTTTTGTAGTTTCAAAACAACCCTAAAGGACATTAAATAGTGGCACAAAATAACCCCTATAGACAGCTTAAATAATAATAAAAAACAAAAAAAAAAAAAAAAAAAAAAAAAAAAAAAATAAAAAAAAAATAATAAAAAAAAAAAAAAAAAAAAAAAAAAAAATAAAAAAAAAAAAAAAAAAAAAAAAAAAAAAAGGTGTCCA